>JAKWJA010002498.1:33910882-34005769 GCA_027704765.1 Solanum habrochaites | reverse complement strand
TTTGTCTTCTAAAGGGTTAACAAATTTGACCATATATTTTCCACCATACCATCCAAATACTCAAGAAACATTCCTAGGACTTCTCCCACCAAGATGAATTGGGTGGTATAAGCTTCTTTCGGAGTTACCGCAGGAGGAAATGTGCTTTAGACATAGTCACACGTGATACACAAATGTGTCCAACATAAGCCTTATCAAGGGACTCAACACGAATATCATTTTCTAAATAGCCAGGATTATCTTGATGGAAACCAAATTGGCGACTAATGTGCGGACTATATGGCTCAATAACAAAGGACCCTCCCCTCCTCAATGGAAGATAATAAACAATGCTCTAAACTAGCTTGAGCCCAACTCTGATGATTTTTCATCATCAAGTAATAAGTTGGGTGAGCCTCTCGCATGGTTTCATTCCACACAGGTTCTCCCCCCTATGAAACACGCTTTCTTGCCTCTCGTTGTCAAAATACTTGCAGCACCTTCTCCAGAATATACCACCATTCGTCCAGTACGAAACGTTCTACCAAGTCGAGAAGGGGGTGTTGTGACAGGGGGTGGTTGTGAGGGGAGGTACAAGCGAGTAGAAAAGTCGTGGGGTGAACGGAGGCATAATTGTGTAGGGACTGATCCTCGATAGGGAGGCTGAGTCCATCATCGTAGAGGGGGTAGGTAGAGGCTGGGGAGAGGTAGTTTCGATTCGTTGGAGTTTAGAGGGGGTTGGAGGTGGCGCGGCTTCGAGATGAGGCTCTTAATGGGCTTGGTTGGTTAGGTGGGGCGTTTGGGCTTAGAATTGACCGCGGGTGGATAGTCGATGGGCAGAAATTTGGACGGTCGCACCAAAACAGATTTTCACAAAGGGGGGTAGGGAGCAGCATGCCTGTGCGTTTTGGGTGGGGGATCTTAGAGGTGGCTGAGGAATTAAAAGTATTGGGGTTGGCTGGAGTAGGGGAGACGGGGTTTATGGAGTAGACAAATCTGAGAGGGGTCGAGTGAGGATCCAGGAGGGAGGAAGGGATGTATTGTTTGTTATTTCTTAGGGTTATTTTGGAGAGTCGAGGTGGGACACGAAGAGGGGTCAAATTGTTGGTGCGTGTGTCAGGACATAAGGTCGTAAGGGCGTGGGGGTGTGCGAGGTAATCCGGGCGCATGTGACTGCAGTATCAGGGGATGAATGGTTGGGATGGGGAATGGGGGTTTGTGGACGTAGGCTGGGGAGTGTGTGACGGGAGGTTAATTTGCGCCTGAGGGGGGGTGAAATTGTGCGGGGTAATGAGCGGTATCTGTGGGGGAGAGTTGTCCGATGGAGCGTAGAAGGTAGGAAGTTTTTTTTTGGGGATTTATGGTGGCCGTTGTAGGAAGGGTGGAGGGGCTGGTAATTGGTAGATCGAAGTAGGGCCTAGAAGAAGATAGGGCAGGAAGTTGCTCAAGTTGAGGAATACAAAAGTAAAAGGGGGGGTCTACAAGTTTATGGGGTACGCTATTTTGGCGAGGGGTGTGGTTTAAGAGGTTTGGTCGTTGTGGGTTCTTTCCTCCCCACCTCACACACTACCGTTTCTTTTCTTTAATTGAATGATTATCAAGCAATTCACCCTTAATAAGAGAAGTCCACTAGTACGCGGTAGTTGGAGATAATAAGCAACCACCAGAGACATAGTGAATGGGAAAACACCTTACATGGTCCAACTGTGAGAATTTTGAAATTTTATTTAATCCATGATATATGCTTGTTTAAAATTGGACCGCAAGGCCTAACCCTTTTAAACCGCTCTCCATTAAGCTCGCTATCTTGAAAGTCTCAGGTCCGAAGGAAATTGCCTTTCTTCTACGGAAGTACAAAGGCACATACCAACAACAAAAAGGCCGTCAATAATCTCATATTTTTTTGTTGTCACGCCAAGCTATGAAATACCATCTCTTGAGTACTTTAACCATGTATTTTATCTCGTTAGGTATTTCGCCTGTAGGATTATGGTATCGACGCCGTCGAGATTTGCTTCTCTTTTCTGGGGAGCTAGCTCATATTTGAGTCTTTCTTGCACCAAAAAATTTTATACATTCATTTAAAAGAGATTCCCAGATACCATGATTTCCTCTTCAGTGATGAAAGGCAGCAAACAATTTCCAGGTTCGGAAGAAATCTTTTCCTCTTACATTAATCCTTTAATTCGGTGGATTTGGTATCACTTCTTCGTAAGGGTATCCGTTAATCTGGCAACACCAGAATATGCAAGTCCCAAAAGCTATGGAAGTTTTCCCCAGCAGATGTACTGTAATTAGTTGTTTGGAGGCACCAGAGCCTCACAAAGGAGGCTTGTATAATATTGGAGTTCCGCTCATAGGTAAAAAGGAAGGCAAATACAGCATCACGAATACAAGCACTGTGTTAGAGTTTGGCCCATTTTTTGCTTAAGACATCTTGTGTCAAAAAAAAAAATTCCCAGTACCCCGGATGCCAACGATATCTCACCTTTCAACCACAATTTGTCTCCCCAGACGAGTCTTTTCTTGAATCATGCGCGACCTACATTTTTAAAGGATCCCTCGCAACATTTCTACGCGAGGAATTGGTGTTCTCACGATACCATAACTTTAGAGGTTTTGTTAGTTTATGATCGTAAGTCGGATGTCCACTGTTCATATAAAGTGTGTTTTCAATGGGTGGCCATGGATAAAACATAACGACCAACAAAGATTCCTGACCAAAAACTTAGATCTCTCCATCGTTACTACTCGATCCAACGTTAGATATTCCTAAAGTTTAGAAGATGACAGTTCATCCTTGAAGAAAACCATTGTCAAATCTGCAGAACCTAAAACTAATAAAAGTGTTAATTGTTTATTTATAATATGCACGCAGAAGATAAAACTCGAAAAAGAGGGTTGTTTATGGAAGCGAATAATTTAACATTCCGACATTGTAACACCTTTGAGTTTATTTTCAGGTTGGAGCGTTTACACGGTATCCTATTAAGCTTCAAGATGGTTAAGCATTCGTACCATGTAACCCCTTGAGTTTATCATCAAGGGCGGGAGCGTTCACATGGTATCTTATTAAAGCTTCAAGTTGGTCAAGTGTTCGTGACCTTGGAATCACCTTGAGGTTATCTTCCAAGGCGGAGCGTGCACGGTAATTTTATTAGCTTCATGGTTAAGCATTCGGAACCTTGTAACACCGTGTGAGGTTATCTTCAAGGCGGGAGTGGACACTGTAATTTTTAGTAAAGCTTCAGGGTTAACCATTTCGGGACCTTGTAACACCTTTGAGGTTATTTCAAGCGTGAGCGTACATGGTATTCCTATTAAGCTTCAAGTTGGCCAAGCGTTCGGGACCTTGTAACACCTGAGGTTTCTTCAAGCTGGAAGGTTACATCGTTATTTTAGTAAAGCTTCATGGTTAATATTCGGGACCTTGTAACACCTTTGAGGTTATCTTCACGGCGGGAGTGTTACACGGTATTTTAAGTAAAGCCTTCATGGTTAAGCATTCGGGACTTGTAACACTTGAGGTCATGGTATCCTCTTAAAACTCAAGTTGGTTAAGCTTCGGACCTTGTAACCCTTGAGTTTTATCTTCAAGGCGGGAGCGTTACACGGTATTTTATTAAGCTTCATGGTTAATCATTCGGACCCTGTAACACTTGGTTTTATCTTCAGGCGGGAGCATTACACGTATTCATTAAAGCTTCAAGTTGGTTTAATCACTCGGAACCGCGTAAAACCTTGAGGTTATTTTCAAGGCGGGAGGCATTACACGGTATTCTAGTAAAGCATAAAATTGGTTGAATTCCTTTTGCAAAAAAAAAAAAAGGGAATACAAGTGAAGGAGAATTGTTTTACCTTCAAGATTTTTGAGACTCGAAGGTAATTAAATCTTGAATCTTGGATGTGTTGTTATATATTAGTAATCACCAAGTGGATTGGTTATTTCCTTTTCCAACGTCAAGACACGAGATTTTTAGTAAGTCACACAATCTGACATTTTTAGTATGGCAGAATTTAGAGCTTACTTCAAAAATCATCTAAAAAGATTTGAAGGTATTAATTTTGGATTTCGGTTATGTCTAGATCTAAAAGTCTTGTTTCGTAAAAATCAAATGGTTCATGTTCGATTTTCTACAATGAGATAAAGTTTCACGAAGAAACATTCAGGCTGTAAAAAAAGTGACGAATTTTAGCATGACGAATCTAAGGCTTCCTTCAAAAAATCTCCTAAAAGACATTCTGAGGTATTAAATTTTAATTTCGGGAATGTCGTGATCTACAATCTAAGTTTCCTGAAAATCAAACCGTTTCATGATTTGGAATTTTTCTACATGAGATATATTTTCTATGAAACATGTCAGGCTGGAAAAAAAGTGACGAATGTTTAGCATGACAGAATCTAGAGCTAACTTCAAAAATACACCCCAAAATATTCTGAAGATAGTAATTTTGAATTTCGGGATGTTCGTAGAGCTAAAAGTCAGTTTCCTGAACCTTAACGGTTCATATTTTGATTTTTCTACAATAAGATATGAATTTTCTCCGACAAACATGTCAGGCTGTAAAAAAAGTGACGAATTTTTAGCATGACAGAATCTAGAGCTGACTTCAAAAAATCATCTAAAAAGAGTCTGATGTTTAAATTTTGAATTTCGGTATGTGGGAGATATAAAATCTAGTTTCCTAAAATAACACGATTCATTAGTTTTGATTTTTCCTACAATGAATATGAATTTTTCTACGACCGACATTCAGCTGTAAAAAAGTGACAAAAAAAAAAAAAGAAAATTACCTTGAGTATGCCCTTTTTCGTCGTAGGCTCACAATCTGTACTTGAAGATAAAATTATGGAGACCAATGTATCTAGTATAGATGTCATGGTGGTGGGCAAAAGAATCCTTCTCCTATTTCAATACCTTCCTTTTTGTTTGGGACATAACCTAATATGAATATAATTGAGTAGGATACAATTCCTAATGCCATTACAATTTCTCTTGGCTGGCTAAAACATATATATGAATATGAAATTGAGTAGGATTACAAGTGTTTAATTCAATTAATAATTCCATTTTTTAACTAAGGTTATTAGTACAAGTTAATGCTTCAAGCCTAGTCTCTAAAGATAAATATCTCGAGCAAGACTTTGAAGTCAGGGGGCATTTTGTAATCATTTAAATTTATTAAATTAAAATTTGATAAATAATTCGGATATATTTAATTCATAAATAGATTAATCCCAATAAATATTGTTGATTGAGATAATTGGTTAATATTTTAAGTCCAATAAATTTGGGATTAATTAAAGTCTAAATTAATTGATTTGCTACATTGGATTACCCCATCTGTTAAACCCAATCGCATCTCAGTTCTGAGCCCATCTTGGCGCCACGGAATCGCTAAGGTTGATTTTTTCCTCTCTTTTTCTTCCCCTCACAATCAGACACACCCACTCACCTCCAGACCATGTGTCAAAGATGACAGCCCGCTCGCATAAAGCCAAATCCATGTCACTTTAATCTTAATGCTGAATGGAATCCTATTTCCAATCGCACGCCTCTATTCTAAATATAAATAGGGTTCCTCATAAATTCAGAAAGCAGACAGAAGAATTCTAAACAAGACGCTAGATAAACTCTGTGGTACAAACGCCAATTTAATTTCTCCTACAAGCTACAAGTTTAAGAATTCAAGCATTCAAGTTTCAAGAACGATCAGATCAAGACCACCGCATTCCAAGAACAGCTCGAAGCCCTTGAGTCAAATAAAAGTCAAGATCAAGATAAAGTTCAATTCAAAGTTAATCGTAATTCAAGAAACAGCTTTAAGCCCTTGAATTTATATTTAAAAGGCGAATCAGAGGAATTATAGAGATTGTACAACTCGCATTTGAAATAATAAATCGATTGTTGCTATAATTTTTTTCCGTTCTTGATTGATTTTCTCGACGCGAATTTTATTGTCTACAATTAACATGGGGGGGGTAAAGATGTGGATCCACCAAAGGTAGAATTCAACATCATTACCTAGAAAGTGATGATATCTCTTTTTAGTGTGGGAGCAAGACATCGGATTCATTTATACCCATAGTCTATGTTTGATTCATAGTAATATCTCATTAACGAACTAAGTTATTTGAAAGTTTTATAATAGGTTCGTGATATTTTAACATGTCTTGAACTTGAACATTATTATGATGTGGTCCTTTAAATTATTATCATGTTTCAGTTTGTCATGCATTCCATGTTTTCGATTATGTCCTCTTATTATCAGGTCTCTGTTTCATTGCATTTCCTTCATATGTAATAATTCTAATACTAATACATCTTGTATGTATAAAAAAAAAATAAAAAAAACATTGTTTAACTAATGTGATGCTTGATGACTCCTTATGTCTCCGTTCCGTGGCTAGTTGACCCTTTATAGAAAAGTTGAAGGCATGGTGAGTCCGGATACTTTAGGATATGTCCACCTTTATTAGGGTGTCGTTATTTCTACTGTTTTGAAGATGTATGTGGTGTACCGGTGACTTTCCAACCACTCCTTTTGATATAAAATAGGAGTTTTCAAGACTAAAACTTTCATTTTTAAATGTCAAACTTTTTTCTTAATATGAGATTCTTTATTTTTGCATATTACTATGCTTATATGCATGTCAAATTCCTTGTGTAGGGCCTCTCAGTCTATTATACACCATTTCACGGCTGGAATATACTTTGGATCATGAAATTTGTAGAGGATCCTACCTCTTTTTGAATTGAAGACCCAAAAATAAAAGTTGATGAGCATTACACTTGGAGTATTTGTTTTCCCAATATAGTGGCCTTTCTCCTCGTAATAGCTCCGAAACTTCCAAAGGTAATGCTAAGGATTCCTTATAATTCAGCTTAGAACTTGAATTCACGGTCTAGAGGAAATTGATTTAGAATTGATCTTTTTGGAAGCCATATCAATATTCTTTGATACTTGAAAAGATGAAGTGAGAGGTAGAGATTGTCCCACTAGCCGTGTTAGACTTTATAGAAAATATAATTCACATTGAGAAAATAATAAACAAGATTGAAAAATGTAGCAACAATCATAATATTTTATTTCAAATATCGTTGTTATAATCGCTATGAATCAACTTATTCGTTATTTTGAATATAAATTCAAGGGATCGTAAACTCTATCTTGAATCTTGATGAACTTGATCTTATCTTGTACTTGAATTCAAAGTACGTCATGCTTAATCTCGAATATACTCTTGATGTCGTTGAACTGATGCTTGGCTTGTACTTTATTCAATGCTTTGATGCTATTTTTGAATTTTGTTGGTCCTTGATCTTGAATCTTGAGTCTCTGATCTATAACTTGCAGAGAAATTTTGCGGCTTTGATCCACGAGCTCTCTCGGCCTTGTAGACTTTGATGTCTTTTCGAAATTATAGAACCCCTATTTATCGTTTTAGAATGACGTAATTTGAGAAAATGATTTTTTTCTTTGGCCAATCAAATATGAAGTAACATTGACATGTTAGTTTAGTAAATCATTTGTAGGTCAAACCAATGACTAACCCAATGAAATTGAGTCTTATTAAATTTAATATTTATTTAATTTAATACTTAATCCATTATAGTAATTATAATATTAGCTAACTAATAAGATACTTTGAATTCATTATATCACCAATCTTTTATAATTTAATATCCAGTTATTAAATGAGTACACTTACACTTTCTCTTGCTTGATTATGTTTTTGTAGTAAGAACATTTGTTATAAAAAAACGTTTGATGCTTTTCAAAAACATACCAGAATGGGAAACAGCAATACAAAGCATTTTTCCCCCTGGCGAAACATTTCAATTTTTTTTGGATAGAACACATGGTTCTTGTCTATCTATAACCTACACATCCAATGATACTACCTTTCCACATTTCACTTTATTTATTTGATTTTAATTGATACAAAACTTTATTTGATTTGTACGTGACTTTTTAAATTTAAAATATTAAGAAGATTTTTCAATCTTGAGATATATTCTACTAAAAATATGTAGAATCTATCATTTTGTTTTTATCTGCATCTCTTAATTACTATCATGTAAAATTTATAAGTGAAAGAAGAGATAGAAATAGGACAAACAGTTGAAAACAGGGAAATCAAGTACAAATAAGTTATTTTCTTTAAGATAAATTTTCTTTTAAAAAAAAAGACAGATAAGTTATAGGAGACGTATAAATAAAAAGATTAAAAGAAGACCGAGTTGGTTTTGTCATTTGGGAACAATGTCAAATAGTCTTCTTAACTATTCAACATTGTAACTTTCGTATTTTCATTTACAATATATAAGAATGTGTGTATGTATATATAATATATATAATTATAATCATATATATAATATATATATATATATATATATATTATATAAATTCTCTCCTAAAATCCAAGAATAAGACAGGAAGCAATTGGAATCTAGGTTTGTGATCAGGTGTTTCTTCCTCTAAATTTCTGGGATTCAGAATAAAGTATGGTCATCCTTCAGTCTTGGAGTAGCTTGCACCCCTAGATTCCATTCAAAGTTTTTTTTTGAAGTTTTCTAGTTCATAAATATCCTGGGTTTTTCTGCAATCTCGTGGTTCCTCATCAACATTTTCAAATGTTATAATGACAAATTATGATTGTATTAGTGTTATGAGTGATTATGGAAATACATAATGTAACAATGAATTCTCTCACTTCCTAAATTGTGCCTTTATGAAGTGAGTTTATCGGTTAGAAAACTTATAAATTGAATATGTCTAAATTGCCTTGGGTTATTGAATTTTATCATCATCCATGTCTTAATTATAGTAAATTGTAGTGTGTGTTGATGAATTGGAAATATGACCCTTAAAGGGCAAGTTATGATCAAATTACTTGTTGAGATAGAATTGTACTTGAGTTATTAATCCACTTGAAAGGTGGAGGTGTTTAATTACTATGTAATATTTTGATCATGGCCTCGAAACGCGAAGTATGAATAATTAATGTATGATTATGATGTGAAGCTTATCCATGTGAATTGAATGAAAGTGTTATGATCATGTTTAGAATGTAACAGTGTTGTGATTGAAGGTTTAGTCTCACTTGAACACTCATGAATGAAGATGATGATGATGATAGAACGTGAAGGGTTTTGTTCAATGTATTGTACACATTGAATTAATTTACTCTTGTATGCTATTCTTGTGTAAATGAAAGTAATGTGAATTGATGTATCTTGAATTGGTAGGCTTAGACATCCTCTTCTTAAATGAATGAATGTATGTTTGAATGATGCACCTTGATTTGGTAGGTTTAGGCATCCTCTTCTTGTATTTTTATTGTATAATGTCTTAATGATTTGAATCGGTAGACCTAGTGTTGGTAACCCTTTCATCAATGAATGGTAAATGTATTATAGGCTTTGTCTTGAACTGGTAGACCCAATGTTAATGGCACCCTTCATGATGAGTCTAGGAACTAATGAATGCTAAACCTTGGACCGATAGACCTAGTGGTGAAAACACTTCCATGTGTGAAATGATGATTCTTGTATTGATAAACCCAATGTAGATGGTACCCTTCTTGGAAAGTCAAGAGTTATCCTTATTGTACCTTGAATTGGTAGACCTTGTGTTAGTGACCCTTTTTTATGCAATGTATTTAGAGTTAGTAGACCCAATGTTGGTAGCCCTCTCAAGTACAACAAATGTGAATGAATTACACTATGGGAATGAAATCTAAGGACCGAGCGAATATGATAAGATGAAAACTCTCCCAATGTTAGGATAGGTTCCAACGAACATCTTCCTATCCAATAAATATATGCCCACATAGGATTATATTAGCCAGTGGTTTCTACCAAAGCTAAGATATTACCTAGTCTACCTTAGGCAAGTAGACCATTTACGGTGTGGGATCATATGACACCAGATTCCATTATCTAGCTCTCATGTATGTGTCGGTTAAACGCATATTCCAATCATCTCAGATGTGCATTATGGTTTCTTAAGAAGTTTTACGAAGTGTGGGTGATAGTATGGGATGTCATCCATGCATTGTACGAGTAGGTTTTAATAGGTCTTAGTGAGTTCTCTAATGTCTTAATGACTAATGTACGAAAGTTCTCTAAATGAAGCTAATGATGAATGTTGAATCCTAAATGCCTAATCAGATGATGCATGCTATACTTGGGTTGTATTATGAGTTACTTTCCCTTGTCATGACTTATGAAATGTTATGTCTCTTATGTATGAGTATGGGGCAAAGATAGAAAGGATGAATGATGAGTTCACTTTTGGTGACCTTAATGTGGTACTTTTGTGTGGATGGTGGTACGGGATGTTATCGATACATTGCACAAGGTATATCATGAGGGTTATTTGAAATGAAAGTCTAATGTGAAGGTAATGGTGTATAGGTTGATTATGTCTTTATGTGATGTTATGACTTGTGTGATGATTATACTTGTACTTTATGTCTCTTATATTAATTTACATGATTTTTCTAAAAAGTGGGCATAATGTATGGTTTAAATCGAAATATCCCTTTTAAAGCATGTTTTTGCATGGTCATCATACATAGTACATTTTAGTGTGCTAACTCATATTTCTCTTATTTTACTACAAGTGTAGGTTCCGGTAATTGAATTGAGTTCTCTCTAGTTGAACCTGGATTTGAGATTCTCCAAAACTAAGTGGCATGTACTCATAGATCAAGGAAAAGTTCTTGATGTTTCTTTTTTTTTCACATAATAGAAAATTCTAGATTTTCTATCGTAAAGGGTTGTGTCCTTACTTTTGTTTTCAAGACATTGTTTAGATGGACATGTGAGACTAGTAGACTTTCATTATGTTTTAAATAAGTTTTGATTGTATGGATTTAAATGTGTTTTTAATTTCGTACTATTTTTCCTTATACCAAATGTTATGAATGCTATGAGTCTTGTATGTGACTTTTCGAGGACAAGTACGCCAAGTCACTTTGCGGGTATGGGCTCATTTCGTGACAACAAAAAACCATGCATTGAGTCGTTCATGTCCATATTTCGGCATGAACCACATTTTAAGAAGTAATTTACAAACGTCTTAACTTCGTTTTAAGACATGGCATTGAGTTGAGTAAGAGTAAAAGTGAAGTTCAGTTTCTTCAAAATATTGTATGGGAACTAAGTATTCCCAAAGAGTAAATGTTTTCACATATAAAGTAAGAAAAGGAACCTTGTTTCAAAAATTTTTGAGCTAGTTTCATAAAAGAGTAAATGTGTTCACAATAAGCGAGAGAGAAAACGTTGATTTCCAATACCCTTTGAGTTGAGTTCTACAGAAATGAATCTCAATCACAGAATTTGTATGTTTTTTAAACATAAGATCTAATATCATATTTTGGGAGTAATATTGAGCACTGATATGAAGGAAAGTTCAGACAACTCACATCCCCCATAATCCATGTAGCACCATGGGTAGAAAATGGTCATACTTTTTAGATGATTTCTTAGTAATTTTAAACATAGACTAGTTGATCCAATAAATAGTCAGGTTCTATACCGTTGGTAAGGCATATGACGGCCCTTGTAGCGTGAGGAAAAATGATGTATCATCACAATAACTCTTACGTGACGATTGTCAATTAGATAAACTCCCACAAGAGTATTTTTATTTTATATACACACGTTTAACTTGTTTTTCATATACAAACAAATTTTATGTATCCTTGCATTACAAACTTAGTAATTTGTATCTTAAATACATTGATTTGTTTTCTTTATTTAAACCTTTTCCATACATTGCATCTCCTTATTGTTGCTTATAAGGAGTTTGAGTATCTGAGTTGAGTACCCATGAGTCGAGTGACATTATTATTGATTTGAGCTCTTGTCGACTTAGTTGAATATTTCAATATTGATTTGAGTATCATATCTTTGAGTTGAGTATCTTATTGTTGAGTTGAGTTGAGTAAGTTTGAAAAAAAGTTAGTATATTTCCTTGTTATCAAGTTCAAGCACATGTTATGCTTTAGAATTCTTCTTACATACTCGTGCATTTTATGTACTAAGTCATTTGGTCTGCATACTTTCATGATTAAGATTCAAGTATTCGAGATCATCAACAAGAGCTTCGTAGATACGACATGAAATTCGAGTTAACTATGGTGAGACTTCTTACTTTCGGAGGATTTTATTTACTTTTCAGTTTTGTTAGGATGTCATGGAATTTGTCTCTACTTTCATATTTTTTATGAGTAGGCTTCATAGATAGAAAGTAGAGTTAGAGAAGTTCGTGGCTTGTTGAATTTTCAGGGTTATTCATTTGAGTTAAGGATTGGTATGTTTTTAACTGAATTTATCATTTTTAAGATTTTGCATGCTTTGAGTAGTCTCACTTTGTAGTAGTCAGGTTGAGGTTTCGTTGTGGTCCCACAACGACCTTGCATGTCCGCCACGTCCAGGTGTAGACATAGGTCGTGACCGAGTCATGTTTCATGTTTTATTTCATTTATCTCATACTTAGTGAATTTCACGTATTAATACATATTTGTGCATATATTGTTTCACTAATGTAAGGCTTGATGACTATTATCTCTGCGTTTGTAGCTAGTTGAGCCTTTTAGAGAGTAGAAGACTTGGTGGGTCCTCATACATCAAGGACGATGTCACCTTTATTGCTTTTTTATATTTATATCTTTCAAATATTTTATGTGGTGTACCAGTTACATCCCGACTAATTCTTTTGATGTAATAGATGACTTGTCAATACTATGTTAGACTTTATTTTTAAATGTCAAACTCTTTTCTTGATATGAGGTTCTCTACTTTTACCTATTACTATGTGTATATGTATAACAAGTGTCTTGTGTATGCGCCTCTCAGGATATTATATGTCTTGTCACGTTTGAGATGTACTTTGGGTGGTGACATTTGCAGAGGACCTTACTCCTTTTTGAGTTGAAGACCCAAAACTTAAAGTTGATTTGGATTATGTTTGGTGTTTGTTGTCCGAACATAGTGGCCTTGCTCCTCATGATAGCTTTGAAACTTCCAACGGTAATAGCAATGATTCCTTATACTTCATCTTAGAACTTGTCTTCAATGGTCTGGAGGAAGTTGATTGTAAATTGAACTTCTCTGAATCCATTTCAATATTTTTTTTACGCTTCAAAAGTTTAGATGTGGTAGATTGTCCCTCCGGGTATATCAGAATTTAGAGACAGTATAATTTGAATTGAGAAAATAATAACCAAGACTGGAAAATATAGCAAGAACCATAATATTTAACTTCAAATATCAATAGTACAATCTCTGTTTAATTAGATTATTCGTCTTTTTAAATATAAATCCAAGGGATCATAAATTTGATCTTGACTTGTACTTGGATTCAACGGAAGTTGAGCTGGATCTTGAATATAATCTTGGTGAACTTCAACTTGATCTTGACTTATACTTGAATCCAAGGGTTTTTGATCTAGTTTTTGAATTTGTTGGACTTGATCTTGAGTCGGTCTTGAACTTGTAGCTTGTAGAGAAATCTGCGGCGGTTAGTCACAAGCTCTCTTTGGCTTCTTTTTAGAATTTTGGCATCATTCCTAAATTATGATACTCCTAGTTATAGTTATAGAATGGAGGAGTTATTATGAAAATGATTTTTTGTTAGGCAAATCAAATTTAAGTGACATAGCATATTGAGCTTTAGTAAAGTGATTTCATCATTTGTACGACAAACCAATGGACTACCCCAATGAAAATGAGTTTTATTTAAATTTATATTTATTGAATTAAAATAACTAATCTAATTATATTAATTCATAATATTTATATAACTAATATATCCTGAATTTGATATATAACCCGAATCATTTTATAAACTTGTATCCATTTAACTTTGAATGATTGCACTTACACTTTTCTTTTGCTTCATTATGTTTTTGTAGTTAAAAACGATGTTATTAGGAAAACGTTTATGGCTTTTCAAAAACATACAAGAATTGGGAAACAAAATACATAACCATGTTTTCCCATGTCAAAACACTTCAATTTCTTAGACTAGCACACATGGTCTTGTCTATCTATAACCTATGACATTCGATGCTGCTACTCTCTCCGCATTTCAATTAACTTATTTGATTTTGATTTGATAAAAAAATTTATTTTATTTGTACGTGATTTTGAATTTAAAAATATAAATAATTTTTTTCAATCTTTAGATATCAAAGTAAAATTAAAGTATGTAGAATATATCACACTTTCATTTAATCTCGTAGTTTTAGTCATATCATGTAAAAGTTATAAGTAAAGAAGAGTTATAAAAGAAAAAGTAGGACAAACAAATTAAAACACGAAAATCTAGTACATCTAATTATTTTCTTTAAGATAATATTTTTTTTCACGAAAATATAAAATAAGTTATAGGAGCCGTATAAATAAAAAGAATAAAAGAAAACCTAGCTTATTTATTATTTCGAAGAAAAGATCAAATATATCTCTTAACTAGACTAATACACTCTATTAAACGATGTTAAGTGATGAGAAAATGAGACAAAATGTTTATTGGGTTAAAACCCAATTGTATTGTGCTCATATATTTTTATGTACTAGTTTCTGGGTACGCGCCACGCGCGTGTGGCCATATAAATAAAATATTTTTGTGAAGATTGTATATTAACAATATTTTAAAGTTATATTATGTGTTATAAAATAGAAAATACAAATTACATGTTCTTAAAATTGATAATTATTCTATATGGTGTTTTTATTTCTAAGATCCAAAATTCAAAAAACTATACAACTACAATATTTAAATGAATAAGTGAAATGTTATGTGCTACATTAATGAAATGTGGGTAAAATAAGTAACGTATAGAAATCTTTTACCGTTAAATTAATGTTGTGTGTTGCACATATTAAGCCCTAGCAAGGAAATTATATAATAAGTGTCATGAGTGTATCATTTTGCTAAGAAATTTCCTTGACGAATCCAACAACATCCATAGCTGATATTCTTGGACGAATCCAATAACATCCTTAACTTTAACATTGATTGAGAAAAAACTGCTCAGAGAAATGATATATTCTTCTTTAGAGCCCATAAAAATGGAGAGGGGACTCGAGGAAAATGAAAATTATTCTTGGCTTTATATAATACTCACACTTTAAATGATTAATTAGTCTATTTACCTTCTTTTCGTGTATTTATTTATCATTGAAAATAACATATAATAATATATTAACTATGAGATTCATTGTATTGAAATCTACAACTTTTAAGATTCTAGCAATGTAAAGATAATTGCTTCTATATTTTAGTTAATGTACCATTTAAATCTCTACCTATTTGTTCTCATTAACTAACATTTGTCTCTTCATTTTCTTTAACGTTTAGATTATTTAATTTTCATAACTGTTCAAATATTTTCAATTCATTAAAAGTAAAAAAAGTTTACTGCTGAATATTTTTCAAAAATAAAATAATCAAATATAAATATAACTTTTTTATTTAGTATAGGGATAAAATGATAATTCAACTTTACATCTTGGAGCTTCCCACATATAATATAATATAATATGATAACTATTGAGTCACTTGTATGTTTGACATTTGAGATTCAACAATTTTGATTAATTGCCACATTGAACCTTTTTTTGTTATTGGGCATACAGTGTTTCCAAAAAAAAAAAAATTGAGGCGAGTCTCGGGGCCGGCTAGGTGGAGCATTCAAAAACTTTTTGGGGCATAAAATAAAGACGTAGATCCATATGGCGTAAGTCCTAAAATTTGGACTGTAAACTCCAAACTTAAAAACATATGTCCTGGGCGTTTAATAATTATTATTATGTTTGGTTTTTAAACCTTTATTGCTTTAGATCATATTTTTTTTTATAATTGGTGTAATGTTAATTTTCAAATAGTAATGTAATACTTTTTTACTTTATTATTAGTTATTAATACCTTTCTCAAATAAAAATCATAATATTTTTTCTATATATTATAAGTTATTCATTAAAGTTTAGTTGTAAAATAATTGAAAGTTTTATTTTTGCTTATTTTCTTACTTATAAAATTATAAAATTGAATATACACGAGACTATGCTTCGTAGATCCATATGACTTACATCATATGTCTTACATCTCGTCCCGTATTACATAAAAATATCGCTTCACTCCCCCACCTTTTAAGACACTGATTGGGAGAGTATGACTTGATTTTGTTCTATCACATGACTACGCTTCTTGGGTTGCATTCAAGTTTGATGTGTCACATACTCTCAATGGCATCGCGTCATAGTAGTCCCAACTCATCATTTTTGTTCGTAACATATCAGCTTATAAATTATAATTATAATTCACGATACTAGTAATCTTCAAAATCAAGAAAGGCTAAGCAAAGTTTCTCTACGACAAGTTATGACTTATATCACAATAATTTGCACTTAATAATCCATTTTGACACAAAACATACACGAGGAATAGAATAGCATTGTAAAAATAAAATTCTGTACCAACGAAAGCCCTAATTGGCGTACAGAAATGACCATATATATATACATATGTATATACATATATATATATATATATAATGTGGTTGTGCATGATGCTAAATAGAGTGACTAATGAGTAGATATTATGTTTGTTTTTCAATCTTACTATTAGGGTCTTTCCCCATTTTCTTACCATAATTATTGGAATAAAAATCGAGAAAGAGTAGCAAGAGTGAAGTGTTAAAAACAATATCGACACACCATAGTCCAAATCCACAGCAGCCTTCAGTAGTAAAGTGATAATACAACATAATAGGTGAACATATAAATCCCAGAATGAACTGAATTATTTGACAGTCTGTGACTAGCTTTTTCCACCAAGGCTTCTTTCCTATAGCACAAAGGAAATAATAAGCGTACATTACAACATGAACTGATGCATTGATGATAACAATAATATGGATCAATGACTGCCTCGTGTAGATCCCAAGATAACAAAGAAGAGGCACCATTGTATGGTGGTACACATGGAGGAATGAGAGCCTTCGCGATCGAGATCTACTAAGAATGATCAAAATAGTGTCTATAAATTCAAGAATCTTTGACAAGTAATAAAAGTGGATCCAAAAGAACATGGGTCCACTTGGAAGAGTAATACTATTATTGTCGACAGGGAAGCAAAATACCCATCGTCTCCAATCATGTCGTGGCATTTGGTTGAGGACAGCAAGGCTACAACCAACGATCATGATAAGAGAGACAAGGCAAAGGATGAGGCTGTGCACGGCCGTAATGCGGTGGAGGATGGTAATTGGGAGTGTGGGGAGGAGTGATGAAAAGCGAAAAGATAATAATGTAATGAACAAGTAAATAGAAATTGAGAGCGTAAGAAAACATAGGGAGGAACCAAAAGTGTGGCCTTGTTTCCACTCAAATTTGCTAATGGTTGGGTGGTCAACAAGCCAATAGTGCACATTAGTATAAAGATCTTCCATTTTTAGAGTTCAATTTATAAATAGAACTATATATATATATATATATATATATGCATGCATGAAAGAGTGTAAAGTGTCAACTCATTAAAAATATTCATATTAATTTACTCTTGGCTTTTTGCATATATAATAAGGTTCAACCTTAAATATTAAGTTTAATATGAAAGTTATTATTGGATCTGCCGCTTATATTACTTTACTACTGTATTTTACTTTTATTTTATATTATAAGAGGGAGTTAAAGTGCCAAAGCAGGCAACATGTTAACATGCCTACTTTGGCACCTAAGGATGTTTCGGTAATTTTATAGAATTGAAATAATATTATTAAAATGATATTTTACTGCAGCAGTAGTATACATATTAGATTTAATTAGAATTTGGTTTCTCTCGAATAATGAATCTCTCCGGTCTTTACTCTATTTTAATATCTTGATATGTGTTATACAAATTATATAATGGCTTAGATTTGTTTGGTTAGCTAAAGAATATTATCATAGTTAATATTACTACAGTGAAATTGAAATTTTACTGATGATGAAATTTTTTTTAATGAAAAATATTTTCCTTTCTTTTTTTGTGCTCTTTTCATATTTTTTAGTTGGCTTTTGCAGAAATTTTAAACTGAAAAAAAATTGATATTACAAAGAAGACGATAGAGTTTTGTGGATCACAATTATGACCAAGCCAAGCTTCAAAGAAGTAGTCTCATGGGTATGATTTTTAAAATTACAAAATCCAATTTCATCCTTTGAATTTTGTCTTTTTTTTCACGGTGTAAAAATAATGGAAAGAAAAAATAATTTATTGTTGACAAAGTAAATTCTTTGATGATTAAGAAAAGGTTTGTTGCAGAATTAAGTGAGAAAGATAGAGATGAGAGAGAAGAGAGAAAAGAGAAATAGTAATAATCTTGATTAATGATATTTAATCATGATTTTAAAAATTATTTTTAGTTAAAAATAATTGTGAACCATTAAACTTTAAAATGGACGAATGTTATTAAATTAAATATGTATTGAATCAACTGGAGATATTAGTGTACTAGAGAGAAGCCTCTTCGATTTACTTAACCATATTCTCCTTTACGCACGGTCAAACTTTCTGGTTTATAATTTCACATATGTCGTGACTGAAAGAACCACGTGGACTTCATTGTTTGTTCTTTTAATGCTTTCTTTGTCGATTTGTAAGAAAAAATCGTAAATTAAGTATTATTGAACATTTGGCTTTTTTTTTGTGTGTGATTTCTCTGTTTTAATTTGTTTACTTTCTTTTAAGGTTCTTTTTTATATATATTTTTAGATTATATAAAAATTTATAATTTACACAAATTAAAAGATTATAAAAAAGTTATATAATTTTAAGAATTTTATTAGTGTTACTTAAATTAAGACAAAAAATAATAATATGTATTATTTGAAAATAGTAAAAAGTACTATAATCTCAATTATTAATAACTTGATTGACAAAATATATTAAAAAATTTACTGACACTTGAATTTTATTTGTGCTACTCTGGCATAGAGATTAATATTCATTGTTTAAAAATTAAGATAATGCAACTAATAATTAGCAATTTAAATTAAAAAGATCGATTGAATTTTGAAGTTCTCTTAATGTCACATAAATTGAGAAAAAAAAAAGAGTAACATGTATTATTTAAAAGTTACATAACTGATATTGTAAATCACAAAAATTAATAACGTACTATTTTAAAAGTCATGAAACATTTGGTTGACTTTAAAAATTATATCGATGTCGTATAAATTATGATAAAGAAAGTGACATATATTCTTTGAGAGCAACATTAAATATAATATGAATCACAATAGTTAACAACTTAAAATATTTAAATATTGAGATAACTTTCCAAATTTTATCTGTTCCACATAAATTAAGAGAGAAAAAATACATATATTGGACCCGTGTTAGCACGGGCTCTTATATCTAGTATATCTGATAAAGTTAACATTTTTGACAAACGTAGTCAAATGTCATCCTAATGTGTGCAAAGCTATGTTTTACTTTTTCGATTTATTTTTACTTGTTCAATTTGAATTTCACATGCCTCTTGAGAAAAATATCACTCTTTCGATTTCATGGCGGACGGAGCGGAAGGGGGTGGAGCTAATAAAGAAAAGGGGGGCAGGAAAGTGAGGGGGGTGGAGTGGGATGAGGATTGGAGTGGGAGTGGGGCGGTAGGGGAACGAGCAGGGAACTGGGAAAGAGGGGAGACGGATATTCAAGTTAATTGAATATTGAGACATTTTGTATTTTTCAAATTAATTTATTATTATTTCCAACACAATTTTTCCAATTTTATAATTTATGAGTTAGTAATGAAATTAATTATTATAATAAATATTTTGTTATTTAGTCATAAATTTGACAATAATTAATAAGGATAAAAATGACTGATGAGAAGCTATGTTTAATTTATGTCTTAACCTTTTTTCTTAAAACGTGTGAAAAACTTTAAAAATTTAATTAATTTGAAATGCAGAGAAAATAATATATATGTATTTTATCACAATATTAATATTAATTGATATATAATATATAATTTTATATTATAGAAAATAATTTGAGAATGAGTAATTAATACACCGTTAAGACATTTAAAAAACATTTTTTCTTGATATACTCAATTTCTTTATTATGTATTATGCATAAAAATCAATAAAATTAAAAGAAGGGAGAATTGTTTATTGAGACGTATATTTCAAACAAAACAGCTCAACATTAAATTGCGTATCTTAGCGTGCCAGCAAAGTTGTTACTCCCTTCTCAGCATCATTAATATTTAATGAAGTGCATACTCTATAATTTATTTTGGTTATCTTTTTTATTATTTTATAATTTGGTAACGTCAATTGATAGTATGTCTCCCTTCGTGCAACAATTTGCGTAATTTTGCGTGATTATTAATAAATGTTAACATAGTAACAATGCAATTATGATAATTTGTATATTGTGATAATTATAGGTAAGAGTCTTAAAAATGAATTCAAACATATATTATTCGTTCAATCTGTCCATAATTTTAAGAGTTGGGCTCATGCTAGCACTAAAAGAGTCTTAAGCATCCACAAAAGAGACATTGAGTCAATCAAATTATTTATTGATTAGGTCTTCTATATTACTTTTATATTGCATTTTAATTTATATTCTATAATGAGGTTAATGGGTGTTCGAGAACTTGACGGACTTCATGTGAGGCCGCCCCCTGGGACATGATCATTTGTATAGGTTGAATCTATTAATATATATATATATATATAAGATATATAAGTATATTATATCTATATATATATACTATTATACTCTGTAACGAGGTTAATGGGTTGCTCGGCACTTGACGGACTCTATGTGAAGCAAACCCTTTGGGACATGATAATTTATATTAGGTTGAATATATCTCAACTCATTCAAGCCTAACCCATCTTATGAGAATCCACAATTCAGCCCAATTCAATCTCTATATTCAACTTGTTTAATTTTTTTTACTAAGATATGTTCTTATATTAAAGGTATGAATTGTTATCTATGTACCATTTTTAGAATTTGTCTATCCATTTATTACATTCTTTTAGAAAAATATTGAGAGGAAATTCGAATTGTAATTATAAAAGTTAAATATCACAATTTTAAAATTATTGAGATTAATCGGATCAAATTGAGCATGTCAAAAACCTAGCCCGTTTTTAGCCCATTAGAACCCCACTCTTTTAGGCCAAAGTAAACTTGTGAAGATCAAGATCCAACCCGATTTCTGTCTCAACCCATTTTAATATCTCTAATTTAAATCAACCCGAACATTTGACCCTTAATTCTAGGATTCAATAAGTAAGGTTTTGTATCATGGACCTAGTACCTAGATTATAAGTAAAGATAAAATGATTATTCTCTTCTTCTACAAGTGAGAGTTAGCATTTAGCAGGCCGCACACCATAAACATGTGTTTTACCTGCGGGCTAACTCTATTCATTTCAAGGAGTATTTCATTTGCAGCAACATTGTGATCATGTGGAACCCATTGGTCATTTCTTTCACTGCAAACTTTATTTCAGTCTTTAGTAATTTGGTAAATTGGTGATTATATTTTTTTAATTTTAAAATTTCTTAAGTTTAGAATAGAAAATCGTGATTAATGTTTTCAAGAATATTTTTGAGGCGAGTTGCGACAAAGGGCGCATCTAAAACGCTTTAAGGCGTAAGTTAAAGACATAGATTCATAAAATATAAGTCCTAAAATTTGAGGCGTAAGCCCCCAGCATAAAATGTATGTCCTGGGTATAAAAACGTATGACGGGGCGTTCTTAGATTATTTTTTCAATTTTTTTTGGATGTACATCATATTTTTGTAATGATATTTCTCAAATTGTAATTATAATACTTTTTTTTTAATTATGACTATTAATACTTATCTCAAAACAAAAAATCCTAATCATTCAAGGTTCTTTTTGCTTATTGTATTAGTAAGAAAACTATAAATTGAAGATATATGAGAACTAAAACGCCCTTTAGTCTTGAAGACTTACCATCGTATATCGGGAGCTACGCCTCGCCCGTGTTGCATAAAACGCCTTGCCTTACGTCCAACCTTTTAAAACACCGATCGTGATTTTATAAATTAATTTGATATAGTTTGATTTCTTAAATTTGATTTCAATATTTAGTGGTATGATAAATTCGTAATTATGACTTATTTCAATTTTAAAATTTCAAACTTATATATACTCGAGTAGAAAATTATAACTTTTAAAAATTATATATATACTCGAATAGAAAATTATGACTTGTAAATATTAACTCGATATAGTTTAATATTTTAAGGTTTTATTTCAATATGTAACAGTGAGGTAAAGAAATAATTACATTTTGTTTAATGTAAAGTTTTCAACTTACATGCACCCATAATATAAAGAGTTATATTGTACATACTAACACCTTACGAATAGAAATAAATATTCAACCTAAAGATGAAGTAACTTATATTTTTTTTTGGATGGCCATATAAAAGATATTGAATCAAAATTACAAGCTAGATTAAATTGAAGATCAGATTATTAGTTATGAATTTTAAAGAGGCTATATAAAGTAGATAAAAAAAATATTAACCTGGTTGTAAAACATGCCACATGGGCCAAAACAAGTGAAGGAGGTTGGCTCACTTGTGCCAACTCAATCACTTGCCATACGGGGCCAAAGGACACATCACTGTGGCCAATAATGGCAAAGTTATCCAAAAAAAGTCATGGCTATAATAGCGCATTATACATGTTGATACAAGATATCATATACTGTATGAAATAAGTACTTCCTTATTTTTTTCCCTTCTTTAGTATATAATTTAGTACTTTCTTCTATAAACACGTTATCAGCACCGAGTCTCTGCCAATTCAAGTAAGAACTAAAAGCCTCGAAGGTATAAAGTTCCTTTTTTCTCTTAATAATGTCTATCTCTCTAAACTTGAATTTCTTGCTCTGACATACGGGAACAAACATCTATCCTGGGTACTCGATGCAAGAAAAAAAATTTCATCTTGTGCGATGTGGGTCTAGCAGACCCATCCAAGAAATAATAAAGCAGCATCTAATCAAAACCGTGCCAAGGCCGATGATATTCTCCGTCAATCACCTTGATTAAGGTTTTAAAAAATGGGAATATCTCACGGTTAAGGATACCTGGTATTGTGGAACAATTTAAAAGATAGATAATACCACCTGAGTTTTTGGTCATCCCTTCCACTCACGTTATGACTGGATCCATTTTGAGACTTCAAGTATTAAAATCTATCAGTGAGTATAACTCTTCCATTTTAAAATTTCTCACAATTAAAATATGTGGAGAAAATTCACTGATCATGATATGCTGGGAAAAAACGTTTTCCACTTTCCTGCCTCGAGTATGCTTCTGCAGCAGCAATATCGAAACTGGGATGTAAAAAAGTAATTCCGAATTAAGTTCACATCTCCTTGTTGCTGAACAACATAATGATTTCTGAGAAAACCTGAAAGTCGACCCTACTGGTTCCTATGGATGCCATTTCCTGAGTAAATATGGCACTTTTCACCATAGTCTAGGCATGAAAAAGGTCGTGGCCCCCAGTCTTGGCCGTGGGGTCGTTGTCGGAAGAATTTTCATCAGTGTGATCGGGCTTGCCACTAAATATAACCTTCAACACCAGCAGTGTAAAAAGGAAGAATGGAAAAACAGATGTATGCATAAAAAAATTCAGACAACAAATGTTAATCGATGTGGAGGAAAGGACATTGGTTCACGTAACCTGTCGTACGCCAAGGCACCCTGGTTGAGCTATATCAAGCTTGCGTTCCTGAAGGATGTGAAAATAAACGCTGAAAGCCAACTTTATCCTCGGAGATCTATTGAACCCATCATCAGAGTAGCGGATTTCTTTGAGAATCCCGAAGGAAAGATATATCACCTTATAGGTGATGGATCTGTATAATATAAATATATTTTCATTTCGTAGTTTTTGATGAACTAGTATGAAATCTGTTTTTCCTTAGACTTGTAATAACTAAAGGTTGTGTAATGTGTTTTGTCTAAGTATAATAGTTATAAATGTTTTTATTTCGTTTTATCTTTTACCCTTGAAAGAGTAGATGGATACCCTCATGATCATCATGAAGATATTTGTGTATTGATTATTGAAGACACGCAAGGCCTATTCAAAGATGAGAAATACTTTTCTCCTACTTGCTTAGAGAAAAGCAAATGTTATTTACAATTTCTGGTAATTCAAACTTAATCTAAGGCTCCGGACAGCTTACTGTAATTGCTTCTGCCTAAGGGGAGGGGCACCAAACTCGTCATAGAAGATGCTGTGTTCTCTTCTAAATCCCCCAAGAAACCTGTTAAGTTTTAAAAAGATATTCGCCGAAAATGGATATCATGTTGAGACAATAAATGAAATGAATTTGAATGCCCTTGGTATACCAAGATTGGTCTCAGACCAGAATTGTGTTGGAGAAATTATCAACTTTTAATCTTCGGGCTTATATTATGGCAGAATAAGTACTATTTGACGCACACCACTCTATCGTAAACCAGAAGTTTACTGCTTAAAGACTTTTGTGCTTTGGGGCATGCCGAATAGTCCAACTATCCTGGATCAATAAATGATTAGACGTAATCAGGAAAACGTCAAATGGACATCCATTAAAGAACCTGAAGATCTTACAAATGATAGTTTTCATGTGCTTCTTGTTGCAAAGCAAATTGATTACTAGGCCATCACCATGAAGGTTTAACATGATCCCCTCAATTTTAGAACGATCCATGGGTATTTGTGGACCTATTCAATTCACCCATATAGTGGGTCCCGTTTAAGATATTTTATAGTCCTCATAGACGCATCTTCAAGATGGTCTCATTTGGTGCCTCTTATCATCTCGCAACCACTGGCGTTCGCCAAAATTATTGGCACAAATATCTATTAGAGCGCAATTTTTCAGATGTTACCCTTAAGACGATTCATCCTCTATAATAGCCTTGGCAATTCACATCTCAAGCTTTGATGCTATTGCGGTACGGTAGGATAAAAGTTGAATCATCCTGTAGCTCATGTTCATACTCCAAATGTGGCCTTGCTGAGTCTTTAATTAAGGCTTACAATTGATAGTGTCAAGACCCCACTTATGCCAGTGAGTTTGCCTACTACTGTTTGGGGTCCATGCTATCTTACATAACATCAACTCACTTGTTTCGTCTCAAGCCGACTCATTACAATGCAATACGTCCCCTCACAATTATTGTTTGGCCTGAACCATATTGCTCATCGTCGAATTTTTGGATGTGTTGTAATTGCTTGTGCACCACCTCAGCGCACAAGTTGGGTCCCTCAAAGAATGTTATGCCATATAAGTTGTGGTTGATTCAACCCTCCTAATTCGCTACCCTTGAGCCATTGACGGGAAGAATTTAATCACTGCACGCATTTGCAGATTGTCGATTTGATGAAACAAATTTTACTTCCGCAATTAGGGGAGAGAAAAAAGAACTTTAAAAGTGAAATTGCCTGGAAAGTTTCAATTTCAATCATTATCTCATTTTGATCCAACGCTCCCCTGTGTGTGAACAAGAGGTCCCAGAAGATCATCCATTTGCAAAACATAGCAAATCAAATCCAGACGCATTTACTGATTCAAAAAGGATAAAAAATCAAATTCCTGCAGTAAATGTGTCTAGATCCGAATCGACGTCCCGAAAAAGGACCCCTCTACATGTCATAGTTTTTCTGAATCAAACATACGGCCTGAAGCGGGTAAGACCCTTGGGTTTTCAAAGATAAAAATCCTGAAAAAGAAGTATAAAAAATGACACTACAAAGAATCTCACGAAGAAATTCAAGACTCTGATTATCCTGATATTCCTTAAGAGATCAGTGAACCCGATACTCAGGTAAATGAAGACCTCTCAATAATTCTACAGGTGATAAGATAAGTTTTAGATCGATCAAAAAGCATAGTGGAATAATGTTTTTGCCATATATATGTTGCACTTAAATTATTAAGGAAATGAGGATTCTTAAACCTCTAATCTGTCGAAGAATGCGACAAAGATGTGATTGACCCAAAATGGCAAGAAGCACTTCAATGCAGAATTTAAAATTCACTTGCTAAGCGTGAGGTTTTTGGACCAGTAATCCAAACGCCTAGTGATGTTAATAAATTGGCTATAAAATGGGTCTTTGTACGAAAAAAGAATGAAGCATGAGATGTAAGATACAATGCACGCCTTGTTGCAATGCACAAGGATTCTCTCAACGACCGGTGTCGACTATGAAGAAACATATTCACCTGTTAGGATGCAATAAACTTTTCGGATCTCATCGGCTTTTAGCTGTACTGAAATCGTGAAATTCAATCTAATGGATGTGGTTACGCTTTACCTTTAAATACGGTTCACTTGATAATGACATTTATAATGAAAGTTCCGTAAGGACTTAAAATGAATGAATGCCTGAAGCATTAAATCTCCTCGGGAAATGTAATTCAATCAGATTAAAAACGTCATTATATATGGCTTTAACACAGCAGGGGCGCATGTGGTATATCGCCTTAGTGAGTACATTGATAAAACCAGGTTATATAAAACGATGTCATTTTTCCCTTGTATAGTAATTAAGAAAACAACATTGGGGTTTGTTATTCTTATTCTTGCTTGTTTATGTTGAGGACATTAACTCCATTGCACTCCAGAAGAGGTTCAAAAGCTATTGAATATCTAAAGAAAGAAATTTGAGATGAAGACCTTGGAAAGACAAAAAATAAAAATTTGTCTTGGACGACAATAGATTTTAGTAACAGGGGTCTTCATCCATCAATCTGCGTATCGAAAATCTTGAACCGATGTAACATGGACAAAGCACATCCATTAAGTACTAGTACTTAACTCCAATGATTTTCGGATCACTTGAAGTGATTAAGGATCCATCCGACCCTCAGAAGAGAATGAGGACCTCTTGGGCAGAATACCTTATCTCAGTGCAATTGGGTGGGCACTTATGTAATCTTGCATAATGCTACGAGACCCGACATATCATTTTCTGTTAATTTATTAGCAAGATATAGTTCGTCTTCCCCTACCGAAGACATTGGAATGGAGTTCACATATATTCGATATCTAAGGGGAACGAGTGATATGGGTCCTGTTTTATTCTAAACACCGATATGCAGATCTTGTTGGTTCATGCAGAATGCAGGTTATTTATCATGACCACATAAAGCTCGATCACAAACAGGGGTGGCAGAAAAGGGAGGTAGGAGAAAGTGGGGGGAACGATGAGTTGGGAGGTGGAAGGGGAAGGAAGGAGGGATGGAGAGAAGGGTGGGGGCGAGGAAGGTACTGTGGGCTGATAGGTTGTGGAGTGGTGGTGATTAAGGAGTAGGGGGTGAAAAGGGGACGGAACAGAGGAGTGAGCTCTCTTGTCCCCTCCCTTCTTTAGCTTCTGCCCATCCATGGCATCTAGAAAGCAGTCTATTGTCGCTACTGTCTTCAAATCATGCTGTATTAGCCATTCATGAAGCAAGTCGAGAAATGTGTATGGTTAAGATCAAGTAATGCATTTTATAAAGAAAGATTGGTTTTGTGAAAGTTAACGTCAAATACCCCACAATGCTCGTTTTGAAAAGCAATGCTAATGCAAGCTCAAGTAAGAGGAGTCTTTATAAAAGGAGATAGAACGAAACACATTTCATCAACACCAAAATTGTTCTTCACACATGATCTCCAGAAGAATGGTGATATTGATTGCGATCAATTCGTTTCAGTGATATCAGCAGATTTTATTTACTCACCAATCTTTACCACCTCAACTCTTGGAGAAATGGGTTCCAAAATTGGAATGCGAAAAACTTAATCATCTGAATCGTATTTTTGATCAAGGGGGTAAAATACCACTGTACTCTTTTTTTCTGAGTCCCTAGGTTTTATCCCACTGGATTTTTCCTATAAAGTTTTTTAATGAGGCAGCAAGTTAATGCGTATTATGTATGTCTATATACGTACATAAGACAAACGGGGGAGTGTTTAAAACATGCCACATGTGCCCAAACAAGTGAATGAGTTTGCGTCACTTTTGCAACTCATCCTTGGCCAATAATGGCCCAAAGGACACTCACTTGGGCCATAATACCAAAGTGGACCACATAAAGTCATGGCTAAAATAAGCCATTATACATGTTGATACACAGATATACATATACATGTTATGAAATCATTACTTCCTTATTTTTCCTTCTTTTAGTATATTAATTTTAGTAAGTTCTTCTATAACATAAACATCTTTTACAATACTTTTCATATCATTATCTAAGGGTAGCTTAAATATGGCTATTCTCTTTTTTGAATATTTAAATTAGAAGTATATATGATTATAAGTGCACTAAATTGAAAATTAAAATATGTAAACCAATTTGTAAATAAGGAAAAAAAATTTCTAAATACAAAACTTATTTATCATATTCTAGAAAATTTTCTATCATTTGAAAAAATTATAAAAATCTCAACTCCCTCATATTCTCGGATACATCACTTTACGTGATATATCAGTCATATACATCACTTTTCACTATGTATCGATCGGTACACTATTGCACGCGATGTGTCGGTCGACTACGTCATTGTACGTGATGTGTCGAGATGTTATACATCAGTTTACTTAATGTGTATCAATCAAATACATCACTATATATATGTGATGCATCCGTCGTTTATCACCATACGTGATTTGTTGGGACTTTGAGTGATATATCCGGAAAAAGACGTAATGTGTCAATACGTTGAGAAATGTATTCAAAATTGGAACGTGATGTATTGGGACAATTTGAGATGTGTGCAGATTTAACCAAATATATAAGAGATTTTTTTAATTTAGAAAAAAGTAAGAATTAATAAGATGTAATTAGTTTTAACATTATCAAATTTATGTAATATTCCTTAATTTTATTGAAAATATCAATTTACAAAGATACCTCTAGAAATATGGTGAAAAAATGTAAAAGATATTGGGCCTATTTTTTTATTTTTTTGTTGGTTTTCATATCGTTGGGGACATTGCACATATCCTATAATTTATTTATTTTTAATCCTTTTTTCACTTTAATTTGTTTTACTTCAAATATTTTTAAATCATCGTACCTCTCTATTTCGACATTGTAAAAATATAATATTAAGAACAAAGTAATAAAATTAGTATTCAAAAAATATTTAAAAGAACTAAAATGTGAGGCATGTAATAGCTATTTTTTCTTTTATTTTGGCCTAACATCAATTATCTTAAAAAGAGAATAAGAATTTATTATAATTAGTTAAATTATTTGTATACCTTAAAATTTTACGATCATATAGAGTTAGTTACACATGGCCTGAGAAAATTAACGATTAATAAAACCACGCTTTATAGTTGACTATGGATCATAATATAAAATTAATACCCAGTGAACATTTCACTAATTAATGTTCTCACCACTTAGGTTGAGTAAACTGATCTCCCAAGCAAAGTTAACTGATAATAATAATTAATTAAAGCAAAGTTCACTGATAATTATAATTAATTAAGGTTGAGTAAATTGATTTCCCAAGCAAAGTTTATCTAGTGATAATTATCTTAGTTTCAATTAATTAAAGGTGTTAATTTAAACTATTTAATTTCTTTAAATAAATTTATTCTTTCAAAACATATAAACAAAGGGAAGGATGTTTATACCACTTGCACCCATTCTGATATATTATTATATTTTAATTTTATATTCGAGAACGAATACATATATTTTATTCGACCTCCAGTCTTTTTAAATATAATGTAGCATATGGTAGGATAAAAACTTCCTCATATAATCTACAGATATATGCATTAACTATTTTTAAAATAAGAACTTTTCGAAAGAAAAATGATATATAGATTTTTGATGTAGATGATAAAATTCAATGCTACATGTTGAAAAAAAAAAATCAGTATTTAATCGCAATTATTGTGTTTAACTCAGCTAATAAAAAATTCATCTTATCCTATTTATAGTTAGTTATTTATTGAATAACTATATATGTTGGATAGAAAATGATGAAGCAAATGTATTTTATCCAGCTTCACCCACTTAAATGATGTATAGTAGGATAAATAATTCAACATATTGTAATGTTCCATTTCTTGTGAATTTATTTTTGATTCAATATATATACGAAAGATTCCAAGGCCATCAATCTTGAACTCCATATGCATAGCTATTAAACTTTTGTATTATTGTCTTGAAGCCACATTGAGTAAGCCCTAAGAGTGCTTGTATCAGCTCTATGATGCTTTCGAGTAAGCTCCAGGTAGAGAAGGGGCCATGTGTGAAGTTGCTAATAAGTATAATTCGATTGAATTGTTTATAGTCCAATATGTCACAGCTGGTTGGACTTTGTTCCACCACTTAATCTTTTCTGGACAAACAAAGAAACAGTGATATTCTAGAAGTCCTTATTTGTAACCACACTCCACTAACTAACCACTAAAAAAAAACCACTTCACTCTTTTATTTGTACACTTACCGCTCACTTCCCTGCTCTATTTCAAGTAACTTTTGTATCTTCCATTTGATAGCGCCTGCAAAAGGCCAAATATATTGTACGTCTGAATTGGTGATGTATCTCATTGCGCTGTCATGTGAATAGATCTTATAATATTTGTCTTCTATAAATGTATTGTTTGTCTATTTGACTCTATTTATATCACTTGTATACATAATACATTAGCTTATTATATAGTTCTGGTGTGTAAATTTTCTAACCATAAATGTGTCACCTATGTTAACCACAAAAGCATTGAAATTTGGACGGATGAAGTACCATATGTTGTCTACAAATACCTAAAGTCCGCTAACACAATATTGATGGAGAACAGTTAATGATATTGGATCATAAAGCAAATGGTTGAGTCTCGCTATGGATTCATTATCTTCGAAAAACTCTTTGAAGAGGCTCTTTTGTACACTTAGGCTCATCCCTAAGAGTTCCATGATCCTAAGAGAAAGTGTGCTCATGGAATTGCAATATTCTTGATAAACATTCCTGTGTAATTAAAGGCAAAAAAAGTTAATTCATTTACATAATAAAAAAATAGAAAAATAGATAATCTTTTTATTTTAATTTGTTCGCCTATTTTGATTTGACATGAAGTTTAAGAAAGTAAAGAAAGACTTTTGAATCCAATAGTCTTAGATAAAAAAAAAACGTATGTAAAATGTAGAAGATATCATTACTTAAGTGTTTGTTCTTAAACTTTGTAATAAAAAACATAAAAAGTAAATCAACCACAAATGTACAAAATAAAAACATAATAATGAATTTCTTTGTTGAGACACAGACGATAAAAACCAAAAAACAAAAAGAAAACAAAAAATCGAAACAAAAAAAAACAAAAACTTGATATAGATAAGTCTAAAGAATAGTCCAATTTTCCTTACCACCCCGGATTGTTTGAAATTTTTCACTTATGTCCTTTGAAAATACTGTTCAACTATGTGAGATAGTCTTCTTTAGGAGAGTATCTTAAATATAGTGCATCTTTCCAAGGTACCTTCGAAGAAAACCTTCTGGTAAAGCTGCTGGCATGACTACAATGCTCACAAATTTTACTACGAGACAGGTGTAATTTCCCCATTTTAAAGAATCTTGATCAGCATCTGGACTATGCTGAAAGACAATGTAATCTATTTTCTTTCTTTTCTTCTTTAACATTCGTATTTCTTATTCTTCTTTAACTTACAACACTCGCTCTCCTTTTTTTTTTCATCAATCCTAATCCTTACACTAGCTCTGCTTATGGTTAAGTCTTTTCCCACAAACTTGGAGACCTTGCCTTTTTTTCTTTTTTTCCTTTTTTTACAAAAAATTTTACAAATACAATAATTTAAAACAAACAGGGTATTATCACATAATCACTTCTAATAATAACAAAATTGTTGAGGTTGTATCTTAGGATTCTAAACACTCACTCAATTTCCTCTTAAGGGAGTGTTCAATGTCATATGCAAAGAATGGCTAATCTTTCAATGAATCAATCTTTAGCTGCTTCCATTTATATTTATCTCTAATTGTAAACAGTCCTGGCGTATTGAAAGAGTGTTCGCCTGGCCCGCCCTCTTTGGCCGCCTTCCACTGTGTCCCCCTTTTCGCCCGTCCGTTCCTATGCTTCCCTTTCCTTCCCCCAAAAATAATTAAAAAACGGTCCTTACTGGGCTGGTAACAAACATGAATGATTTAGGTGAGCTACAAGGTATAATATAAAAGGTCATTGAATTATCCTTCAAACGCCACTGAATTTGCTAATTTTTGAGTTTGTATGAGGGAGATATGCTCGTTTGAGGTTACAATGTCTAGATAAAGAAAGTCAACCAAATTTAAGAGAGGCATTTTCATTACCCAATTAATTTATTTCATTTTTAGTAATCTATTTGGGTCTAAACTAATTTAGTTCTATTTACGCAATTAAGAATTATGTTAGTTCATTGAGAGAAGATAAAATAGGAGAAAAGTCAAGGTGTTCATGGAGATTTCATGCGGAATCAAAGTCGTTTCGCCAAGGGGTGATTCCTAAAGAGATATGTGAGACTTTCACAACGTTGGGTTCGTTCACCCACGCGCAAATCATGTTTAGTTAAGCGAAATTTGTTCTAGAAAATTAAATATTTGATGATCTTGAATTGTGTTCTTCAAATTGGCTTTCGTTCTTAACATTTTGAGGGTCTTACGTGAAGGTTGTCATAGAGAAAACTGCCACACACGAGATATTTTATATTTTATATACACCAGTTTACTTGATTGTCCATTTCCCATATACAAACAAAGTTGTACTTGTATCCTTGGCAGTTGTTTTCTACTATTTTTAAAATCTTTCCAATTCCCAAGCATTGCCTCTCTTAATTGTTGCTTTATTTTGAGTTGGTTTTCAAGTTTGAAGTACCACGAGCCCCGAGTGCAATTAATTTTTGAGTTGAGCCTTATTTTCACTGAGTTGAATTATCTTAATATTGAATTTGTAAGTATCATATCTCTTCTTTGAGTGATATCTTATTGTTGAATTGAGTGCATTTGATTTGAGTATGTTTGAAAAAAAGTGAGAATGTTTCCTTGTTATCAAGTTCAAGCATATGTTATGCTTTAGAATTCCTCTTACATGCTCGTGTATTCCACGTACTGAGTCATTTGGTCTGCATACTTTCATGATGAAGATTCAAGTATTCAAGATCATCAACAGGAGCTTCGTTGATACAACATGGAATTCGAGTTAGCTATGGTGAGCCTCCTTGCTTCCGGATGAGTTTATTTACTTTTCAGTTTTGTCAGGATGTCATGGGATTTGTCCCGACTTTCATCTTTTACATTTAGAGGCTTCATAGATAGAAATTAATGTTAGAGAAGTTCGTGGCTTGTTGAATATTCCGGGTTATTATTAATCATTGAGGTTTAAAGGATTTGTAAGTTGAAGATTTATTATAGAGTTTTAATTCAATTTTTTAAGCTTTTGCAATTCTTTCGTTAGTCTTGGGTTAGTCTTTTTTCCGCGTGTATTCAGTCCGGTTGAAGGTTCTTTTGTGGTCCAGCAACGACCTTTGAGTGTCACCCACGTCCAGGGTGTAGACATAGGTCGTGATGGATCATGTTTCATGTTTTATTTCATTTCTCTTATACTTAGTAAATTTCACGTATTAATACATATTTGTGCCTACATTGTTTCACTAATATAGGGCTAGATGACTATTATCTCTGCGTTCGTGGCTTGTTGAGCATTTTAGAGAGTAGAAGACTTGGTGGGTCCTCACACTTCGAGGAAGATGTCACCTTTATTTCTTTCTTGTATTTATATGTTTTGAATATTTTATGTGGTGTACCAGTTACATCCCCACTAATCCTTTTGATGTTATAGAAGACTTGTTAATACTATGTGAGACTTTCTTTTTAAATGTCAAACTCTTTTATTGATATTAGGGGTTCGCTTACCTTTTAACCATTACTAAAACTATGTGTATATGTATGGCAAGTGTATTTTGTAGGCGCCTCTTAGGATGTTATATGTATTTCCATTCACACGTCTAGGATGTGTACTGTGGGGTGGTGACATTTTTGGGTGGTGACATTTTGCAGAAGACCTTAAAATACTCCTTTTTGAGTTGAATACCTCAAAACTTAAAGTTTGATTTGGATTATGTTTGGGATGTTTGTTGTCCCGACATAAGCTTGTCCTTTCTCCTCATTAAATAAACGCTTGAAACTTGCCAAAGGTAACAACAATGATTCCTTTACTTTTCAACTTAGAACTTTGTCTTCAATGGTCTATAGAGAAAGTTTTGTTTGGAATTGACCTTTCTTCTTCTCCGTTTCAATATTTTTTTTTATGCTTGAAAAAAAGTTTAGGAGTGTGTGGTAGAGGATGGGGTCCCACATTTATTCAAATTTAGAGACAGTATAATTTGCATTGAGAAAATATTAATCAAGACTGAAAAATATATCAAGAACCATAATATTTAATTCCAAATATAAATTTTACAATCTCTATTAATCAGTTTATTATTCGTCTTTTTAAAATCTAAATTCCAAGAAATCATAAACTTGATCTTGAACTTGTAACTTGGTTCAACGGAGTTGACTGGATCTTTGAATAAATTCCTTGGAGAACTTCTTCACTTGATCTTGACTTATACTTGAATCCAGGGTGTTTTTTTTTTGAGCTAGTTTTTTTGATTTTTTTTGTCTTGATCTTGAGTCGCTCTTGAACTTGTAGCTGTAGAGAATCTATCGCGGTTAATTCGAGCTCTCCTTTGGCTTCTTGTTAGAATTTTGGGCGTCTTTTCTAATTATGAGACCCTAGTATAGTTATCAAAATGAAGGGTAGTTCTTTAAAATGATTTTTCCTTAGACAAATCAAAATTTAGTGACATGCATATGTATTTTTAGTAGTGGGTTTCATCATTTGTACGACAAACCAATGGATAGCCCAATGAAAAATTAGTTTGTTTAAATTTCTAATTTTTCTTTGATTAAAATAATTAATCTAATTATATTAATTTTATATATTTTATATAACTACTAATCCTGAATTTAATATATAACCAATCATCTTATTAAACTTGTATCCAATTAAACTTTGAATGATTTGCATTACACTTTTTTTGCTTCATTATGTTTTTTGTAGTTAAAAAAATATGTTATAGGAAAACGTTGATGGGCTTTTCCAAAAACATACAAGAATTGGGAAACAAAATACAAGAAACATGTGTTCCCCAATGGCAAACCACGTCAATTTCTTGGACTAAGCCACAACTGTCTTGTCTATCTATACCTATGACCTTCAATGATGCCGACGCTCGTCCGCATTTCCAATTAATTTATCTGTTTCTTTGAATAAGAATTTTTACATTATTTGGATGTGACTTTGAATTTAAAATATAAAAATAAAAATTTTCAATCTTGAAGATATCAAACTAAAATTAAAGTATGTAAGATATAATCCACACTTTCAATTAATCTCGTAGATTTTAATCATTCATGTAAAAGTTTAAGTAACAGAAAGAGTTATAAAAGAAAAGTAGGACAAATAAGTAACACAAGGAAAATCTAGTACAAATCTAATATTTTCCTTAAGATACAATATTTTTCTTCAAAAAAATATAAAAATAACTTATAGAGCCGTATAAATAAAAGAATAATAGACAACCTAGCTCATTTATTATTTCCAAGAAAGATCAAATGTCTCTCTTAAACATTGTCTTATCCACTCTATTAACGTGTTAAGTGATGGAAAAATGAGACAACATGTTTATTGGTGTCCAAAACCTAATTGTATTGTGCTCATTATTTTTATTGTATAACTTTGAGTCACTTGTAGATTGACATTTGAGATTGCACAATTTTGATTAACGCCACATGAAACCTTTTTTTTTTTTTTTGTTATTTGGGTATACAGTGTTTTCAAAAAAATAAAATAAAATTGAGGCGAGTCTCGGGGCCGGCGGGGTGGAGCATACCAAAAACGTTTCGGGGCACAAAATGAAGGAGTATATCTTTAGGGCGTAAGTCCTAGAATTTAGAGTGTAAACTCCAAAATTAAAAACATATGCCCTAGGCGTTTTTTTTGTTTTTTTTTTGAATTTTGAATCTTTTTTGCTTTAGATCATATTTTTTTTAATATTTGTGTTAAGGTGTAATTCTTAAATATTATAGTAATACTTTTTTCTTTATTATAGTTATTAATACCTTTCCTGCAAATAAAAATCATAATCTTTTTTTCTATACCAGTATAAGTTATTTAATTAAAGTTTAGTTTGTAAATAATGAAAAGTTTTTTACTTTTGCTTATTTTTCTTACTATAACATTATAAAATTGCATTACTGAGACTATGCTCCTGCAGATCCATAAATGCTTACACATATGTCCTAAAATCTCGTCCCGTATTACTCAAAAATATCGCTTCAAACTCCCCCACCTTTTAAAGCATTGATTGGGAGAGGATGACCTTGATTTTGTTCTATCACATGACTATGCTTCATGGGTTGCATTCTGGTTTCGATGTGTCACAATTCGCAATGGCAATCGCGTCATAGTATTTCCTAACCTCATCTTTTTGTTCGTGACATATCAGCTTTAAATTATAATTATAATTAACGAATAGTCATCTTCAAAATCCAAGAAAAGCTAAGCAAAACTTTCTCTCGACAAGTTTATGACTTATTCACAATCATTTGCACTTAATAATCCATTTTGAGACAAACCATACCCAAGGAATAGAATGTGTTACAAACGTAAGTCCACTTGCCATACAGAAATTAACCATATATAAATATTATATATATATATGGGTTCTGCATGATGCTAAATAGAGTGACTAATGAGTAATCTTGTGTTTTGTTTTATCATCATTACTAGTAGGTCTTCCCCACTTTCTTACCATAAATTGTTGGAGATGAAAATCGAGAAAGAGTATCGAGAGTGAAGTGTAAAAACAAATATTGACACACCATATTCCACATCCAAAGCACCCTTCGTTAGTCAAATTGTAATCCAAACATAATTAGGTGAAGGGCATTAATCCCAATATGAACTCAATTAATTTGACAGTCTGTGACGTATCTTTTTCCACCAAGGGTTCTATCCTACACACAAAGGAAATAAATCAGCGTACATTACAACATGAACTTACACATTGATGATAACATAATATGGATCCAATGAGCCTAGTGTATTCCAGAATAACGAAAGAAGAGGCCCCACGTATGGTGGTACACGTGGAGGAATGAGAGACTTGCGATCGAGATCTACTAAGAATGATCAGAAGAGTGGTTTTATAAGTCAAGGATCTTTGACAAGTATACAACGGATAAAAAGAACATGAGTTCCCCTTGGAAGAGTAAACTAATTATTGTCGACAGAGGATCAAAATACCCATCGTTTTCCAATCATTGTTCTGGCATTTGGTTGAGGAACAAACAAGGCTACAACCAACGATCAAGATAAGGAGAAAAGGAAAAGGATGAGGTTGGCACTGCCGTGATGCGGTGGAGGGGTGGTGATTGGAAATAATGGGGAGGAAGTTTGAAAAAGCGAAGACAATATGTTAGGACAAGTAAATAGAAATGAAGTGTAAGGTGTTAGTACCGGAAATAAGCAGGTTAAACGCGGAAGCTAAGCAAAGCAAACTGAAAGACCACGAGTACCAGACAATCGAAAAATATAACCAAAGACAAAGAGATTTAACTGTTTCGTCAATCGACCTACTTCCACGAAAGGATCTAGGCAATCCCCTCTAAATATAGAGTACACAATACAGATGGGGAAACATACTCAAAACCAATCACTCGAGCTGGGGAGGTTCATACAGCTCAACGTATCAAACTTGTGGACCCATAAATTCTCCCCCTAAACAAAACTTCTCAAAGAAGCCCTTAAGACTACTTGTGAAGCCATTAAGTTAGAAGGAACATGCCTCTATTTTAAATGGAGTCTAACCCTTTTCCTACAGAAAAGGATTAGTCAATCCAAACCTTTTCCTACAAGGAAAACCTAGTTTATGGTATAACTTTAGGGCAAAGTAAAACCCCACAAATCTCCCCCTTGGCCTGAATTTCGACAAATAAATTTGTCCACCTTCGTCACTTAATCTTCACAACTTGCTTATCCTCCCATAATCTCCTTGCAAAAATTTATGTTTCAACCAAAGAATCTCTCTGAAACAATTTTTCCAACATAACTCTTCATACTGTCAAAAAAGGTTACTGCTAGAACTTACAAAACCCGCCAAGATGAACAATCTTTCTAACCTGTTTTCAAATCATGATTAATCGAACATCTGAATCTGACTCCGTCATTGAATCTGGCTCTGATACCCACTTGTTAGGGACCCAAAATAAGCATGTGAAACGAGGAAGCTAGCAAAGAAAAAAAACCTCAAAAGACCAACGAGTAAGAAGACAACGAGAAATAGCCAAAATACACGAGATTTACTGGTTCGGTCAAATCGACCTACGTCCACAAAGGAGATGATCAATCCACTAATAAATAATTAGTACAAAATACGAGGTAAACAACTCAGCCAATTACACTCGGATACAGGAGGTTCACGACAAACATAACGTATCAAGCTTTTTGACCTCATAATTCTCCCCCTAACCAAAACTCTCAAAGCCCTTAAAGACTACATTTTGACTTCCAATTAAGTTTAGAAGGACATACCTCTATTTATGGAGTCCTAAACCTTTTCCTACAAGAAAAGGATTAGTCAATCCAAAACCTTTTCCTACAAGGAAAACCTATTTATGGTAACAAATTTAGGGAAAATAAAACCCAACATAACGAAACATACTGGTTATCTTAATCTAACGAGGAATTGAGAAAAAGAAACGAATTCAAGCTAATTGGGGTTTGAAAACAAAGAAGGAAACAGTTGGACTGAAACTGGGTACGACGCAGACTTGTTCGTCAAAAATAAAACTTTTCTCCCTGTGTCGCAGAGAGATCCCATACCCCTCTCCCTCAAAATTTATTTTGCGAAAAACTATTAAAATGAATCTCTGTGTCTCGAACTTGCTTCCAGACTATGATTTCTTTATATATTCTCATGTTTTAATATCTAAAATTACCCTAAGCATCCCGAGACCTTTCCAATCACAAATCACAATCTTGAATTCATAAATCATATTCAAGGTAGAGTCGAGAGTCAAGTCTAGAGGGTTGTTCGAGTCATTTTTAAGGAGACTTTTACAATTCATTTAAACTTGTTTCAATAATTAAGCATTGAGATTGAGAATGAGTAGAGCCAAGTTTATTTTCTTTAATATGTTTTATGGGAACTATGTATTCTCAAAGAGTAAATTTTTTCACATTTAAGATGAAAGGAAACACTGATTGCCAAATGAGTTTTCATGAGTAGTTTTGAGTTCCATATCTCTTAAGAGTTCTTAAGAGATAAGTTTTTTAGTAATAATATCAAACCATTGAGAAAGAGTTATGTTTTTAAACATATGAGCTGAGTATATTTTGGGAGTAGTAATGAACACCAATATGGGGGAAGAGTTCATCATAACTAAAGTTACATAAAACTATTAACATGTGGTAGAAAGAAGTCATATCTTTTAGATATTGTTAATGTTTTTTAGCATAGATTAGTGGACCACTTATGAGTGTTCTAGATCTGACAATATGGAAAGGTTTGGCGGCGTAGAGCAAGAGGTGTATCATCGCATAACTTATAATGATGGTTGTAGGTTAGAGGAAACTCAAGACATAATTATATTGCTTATTATATTATATATATATATATATATATATATATTAGATCTATATATATTATATAATATATATTATATATTATAAGTTGAGTGATACTTGTTTGACCACCCAATTTTGACGACCCTTTGACCCTTTTTAGGAATATAGTAGATTAAATACGTATTTTAAACTTTAAAATTTTTTTAGTCGACTTTGCTTGAAAAGTATATATTTTAGTATGTCCGACTTTATAAAAATTATCTATATATTTTAAATTATTTTAAAATTATTAACGAATTTCAAATGTTTCAAAAGTTAAAATGATTTTTACACTTTCCTTAAATTATTTAAATCTAGCATATTTTATTTCTAATTATTTCTTTCAAGTCTAGCACTGATTAGAGTTTGATTTCATCATAGCCATCTATTCCTTTCAATTCTAGCCAATTTTAATTGCAATTTTAGCCATTCCGTATCAACTCATATAATTTCAAAGAAATCATCTTTTGATCTCATCCGTTTATTTAATTATACAATCCTAGATCGAATCCTAACCCTCATCTCTATCTAAACACCGGACGGTTGTGATTAAATTCCCATTCTCTTCTTCAACACAAAAAGACCCTAAAAACCTAAAAATTATGTCACTCTCTCCTCCCCCTATCCAAGCCGCCTATCCTCTCTCTCTCCACCCCTCTGCAAGCCGCCTTCCTCTCTCTCTTCCCCCCCTCTCCAAAGCGTCTCTCCTCTTCCCGTTCCTCTATCTTACAGGCGAGCAGCAGCCGCGCGGACCACCACCAGACGCGAAGCAAGCCGTGAGACAGCACAGCCACGGAACAAAAAAAGAGAACGAAATTCAAAATCCCAATCCCCCAAGAGCAGCGACCGCCGGCGAAACCATGGGAGCAGCTAGCAGCTCTCTAGCAGCAGCGACCGCCGGCGAAAACAAGAGCCATGGCGAGCAGCAGCAGGCGGCGCCGCTCCTTCCTCCCCTCTCAAGTTATTCTCCACTTCTCCCATCTTCTCGTATCCTCTTCTCCTTCGTCCTCTTTTCCTTTTTTTTCTTGCGGGAAGCAGTCCAACAACAGTGACAGCAGCTCCGACAACGCCAGCCAGCCAGCCACTAACGACCAGCAGCTTATGGAGCGGAAACGCCGACGCAGCAGCAGACGTACAACAATGATTACGGCAGCAAACTTGACGCCATCCTCACTTGTACCGGGAGTTTTAAAGCTTTGGCTCATTCAAGACGGATCTTCACAGATCCGGCTAGGTTAGTTTCTGTTTTTTTAGTTTTCCATTATAGATATTTAATTTGCCTAATGTATGCATTGTTTTAGACTATAGATTTGCTCATGAGCATGAGAAATAAATAGAGTTGCTTGACCTTATGGACTGGTCTTGTGATTTCTCTTGAAAATTGCACCAAAGTCATGTGTTGTAGCCATGTTGAAAAACAATATTGTATAATAACAGTTCATGTAAGTCTGCTAAAGTGATTTGGGTCTTGACATTGCTACTTGTATATGGTGTCACTTGATTATATTGTTAGATAGTCTGTAATTTTTATTTAATAGTAGTTGCAGATTTTTAATCTTTTGTAAACATTATTGTCATGCTAATTGAGTATTTTATTTTACCTTGATTGATTCAAATATCTTGGTTGTTATATTTGTGGAAAGTGATATTTAATTAAGGTAAAAAGGATTGTACTGATTTTACTCTCTACTGTTAGGAATAAGTTTCTTGATCTAGTTGTCCTTGTAAATAAATATTGCTCCATATTAATTGGATTCCTACTGTTTGTATTATGGTAAGGAATTATTTTTAAATTTTGATTTGGCTCTCTTTTAATTGAAATAAGAAAAGGGAAATTGATTGATTCCTTAAAAATATTTCTTTTCCTTATTTTGTTCCCCCCCTCCTCTACTATATAAATAAGACCCCTACCTTCATTTAAAAGACACCATTTACTCTCAATCAAAAAACTCTTATCATTCTCCTTCTCTCATTTGCTCTCTTGACTACTTAACAAACCATGATATCGGGGTAATTATTCAAGGGTCCCTGTGTTTTATTACGTTGTTCAAGTAAAGGTTTGAATCAATTCGTTTTGCTTAACGGGTAGCATTCTTACATTCACACTATTTTTACATTCACAATTTGTGTAAGCTATTGTTTGTATGTAGAATTCTTCATGAACGAGTGCATATGTCTCACCTTAACTAACAAAGTGTGATTACTTGTGTAGTTATTTATTAATTGACAGGTTTCATATTGGAAGTTCAAGTTGAAGTTAACTTGAAGAAGAATTATTTATTTGTTTGAATGTATATATATCATATCTATTATATTTTATTTTTTTCGCTATTTTATTCTATTCGAATGTGTAACAATGTAACCTAAAGAATCATATAATAAATTGATGGGGGTGGTCGTCTAGGGGAGGGGGATTTATATGCTTATTTGTTCGTATCTTTAGCGAAATCATGCCGATAGGTTTGTCTTAATCACCTAAGAATTTAGGGTTTGTAGGTGGATATCCAATCAATTGTTTGATGTTAATAAGGCTCTAAAAATAAGAAAGATTCGTAATTTTTTTAATGTTAAAATAAAATCATAATAATTTAGTGGCTGATTAGTGTTTTTTTTAACAATGTTTATAATTTTAGCATCATCTTGTTCATATAGGAAAAACCAGTCTAAGGTTTATTTGGTCATAACATTAAATTACAAAATATGAATATTGTGTTACTTTTTACACCTAGAAAATTTTCATGTATATAGGCTTGGAAATAAACTCTTAACATATTCATTAAAAATGAAGATTTTGCAATATGTTATTTTGCTTAATTTTAATGATAACTTAAATCATTTGATCATTTAACAAATTATTTGGCTTAGTCTTTAAAAACCTTTGCATTAATAAATTTTACCACCTTAAGGTTCTACTAGCTTTTAGTTACTAACAAAGTTTTGCAACATATTTTTAAAAAAAGTCATCTTTCAAAATTTTGGATTGACTACGACATTATTTTTTTTAATTATAAAGCACTATCTCCTAACCTATCGTTAGGGGAAATAAAAGGAACTGCGAGGTCTAGTTCCAATTTGAAACCCGACGCGTCCCTCGGAAGTACCACCTCCATGGATTTCAAAAGAAATTATGTGATGTATATGTGAAGTTTATGTGCTACGTGTGAACTAATCTTTTAAATATTTTTCCCCCCCCCCAAAACATAATTTTTTTTTTTTAACCGACCTCAAATCAAAATTGTTTCTATGGTGGAGGATCACGATCAACAATATCGTTGGCATCATCCCTATAAGAAACAAACATTTTTTTAAAAAATATAAAAATTTCCTATTCAAAACTTATCATTTTTAACGTTTACTTTTGCACATACTAATTGGTAATTTTTGACAAATTCGTCTTATTAAACATAGTCTCATATGCTTAATAAAAAAATTAAATTTGATTATTTATTATTGCATCACCTAGCCTTGCATGTTAAATTAATAGTATTATGTTTTATATCACTTAGTAAGATTAATAAATTAATAATTAAAACGACTTGATTGCTACTTGTTACCCCACATAGATTGCATGAGATACGGCGGGACAACACTGTGGACAGCGGAGGGATGGACTAACACCTATCCCCTCGAGGTTAAGTTGAAACCTTACCCTAATCTCTGGCCCGTGGACCTTAGTTAGGTTAGATAGGTGCCTAACGCACCTTAATCGTTAGGTGGACGACTCCAAAAACACAAAATCCCAAAAGAGTTGTTAGGTCGTGCACCAAAACCCGTTTTCTGCGAAAATGGGGCGCGACAATACTTAATGTTTAAATATTTTATATATACTACATATTTACTGTGGTTTATTTCTGCATTAAGTTGAGTATCTATGAGTTGAGTAAAGCTAAGGTAAGTATTTCTTTCAGAGTTTAGTCAAACTTACAATTTTTTAGGATTCCCCTCACATGATCGTACATCAATGTACTGATGCCATTTGACCTGCATCGTTTTATGATGAAATTAGAGGTAACTAGTATAAGAATCCAGCACTTCGTGATCCAGTTGAGCATTTTGGAGTCATTTGGTGAGCCTCTTTGCTTTTTGGAGAATCCCTTTTATTATTTCTCTATCATTTTTGTATTTAGGATGATCAGAGGTCTTGTCCCAATATTCCTCATAATATTAGAGGTTCCATAGAAAGATAACTATAGTTCTTTAGTCTTTGCATGCCAATTGTTTTGTTGTAAGATACAAGATAATTTCATCAATTTTTATCCTTGTTGACTCTGGAATACAAAAGGAACAAACTAGGAAAAGAAAAGCAGATCAGGAACGGCCTGTGCATTCTTCCAAATCATATACTAAGCGAGGCTGGTTAATCTATGAAAAAGGATTTTCTGGCAACGGGAAATCATTCCAGTGTTGCACGAAGAACAAAGGTACTATGACTAATCGTGAGATGAGTTTTGGCACAGTAGTAACTGAGTGAATATGATGATGAAAGCGAACATTATTCAGTCTAAAGAAACAATCACGAAATTAATGGATAGAACAACCTCAAAATATGATGATGATGAAAAGATGTCCAAGAATAATTTTTTCATTTGTATTCAAATAAGAAAATAGAATCTCTAATTTGTACCCTCATAGATGCATATCACTGAACATATTCTTAAAATGAGAAAACGTCAACAACTATGCATCTCTAAGGAAAAAAAATGAGAATCTTAATCAACATCTTCATGTAAAAATAATTAATGATTTCATATCCCCTAGCAAAGAGAAAAATAATAAAAACAATGTTCACATGGAGATAGAGGAAACTGTAAAATTCTTAAGTAACAACGTGTATTCCATGATCAAAAGACAAAAATAAAATTAAAACATGTGAGATGGAATAAATCCTCCATAATGTTTGACAAAATCCGTCATTGAGTAAGTAACCTTCCCCAGACCCCATTTTTGAAATTATATTGGATATACATGTTCATACATCAATCTACAGAAAAAAAAACTTGAAAGAGGCAATGCACATAACCGTGGTTGATAATTTTAACCTCTCAAAAAGCAAGAAAGACAACATGTTAAGTGAATGACATAGACGTTCTTGTGAAGTAATTTCACTGACAAACTAACTATACTTAAAGATAAATCAAATTTGTCTACTATGAAAATAAGAAATTTCAGAGCTAATAAACACAGCCAACAATAAAGAAGAACACGACTCAACAAGATTCAGCTAATGCTAGGGGGCTGCACTTGTAAGATCTCAGTCTTTGGATTTTCATTCAATGCTGAAATATTCTGTTCCACAGCACAGTGTCGAAAAGACACCTCCGAGGTATGATCTTTGTCATGTCTGGATACAACATAGACACCCATTCTAATTCCCGTCTTATCGTTACACAACATGGCGCCAACCGGATTCTTGAAGAATGAAGCAAATCTATGTCCTCCGCACATATTCTATATCTCTTTAGATCATAATCTCTCTCCTTACTTTCAACTCCAACGTTTGCTTCCGAGAAACCTCTTCTGAAATGACCTCTTTCCTAATACGCTGCTTACAAATCTCATTCCTTATTTCCTCAAGCACATTGCTACTACTGTTCAATGAATCAGTCTCCATCGAACCAACTAAAACAAAAGTATGGTATACAAATGCACTTTTAAACACAATTAACAAGTTGATTTTTTAATACAAACCTGAAAGAATGGTTAGTTCAGCGGAACCTGAGATCTTATCAGAGGATGGATCCAACGCCATAGCCACAACTGCAAAAAGTTTGGGGCAGGCGGCACTTACACAAGGTTTTTGTGAGATTTAATCTAATTAAATATTTCTAACCAAACAGTCGATATCGTTGTAAATAATTAAAGCCTTTTCTCAACATTCCAATTTTATGCCTAAACACAGCAATGTCTGACTTTTTATAAGAAGATAAGTAAAACAAAGTTGTAATATTTACCTTGGGTTTGTTGCTATTGCTTTGGATAAGGTGGCTGTTAGTAGCCTGTTCTTCAATCTAGTTCATGTTATGGCTTTTTCACATATTTGTCTCAAAAATTTATGTAACTCTTTATAATATTATTTTGTCTTCTTATGATTAGTTTAGGTCAAACATATCATAAATGCTATGTAATAAGGTTGCTTTGACAAAAAAATTGCATTATGGATACGTGTCACGAAGCCTCGAGATAAAACTATTTTCATTTTCTTTTTGGCTTTTTTGTTTTCTAATCCCTAACTAGACTTAATTATGGTCTTTGAGATCAATTATCTAAAAGCTTTTCAATAGCTTCAGGTCGTTGGAACTATGTCATGTCCTGTATTAATTGTAAAATCAAAAGCAAGAGAATTGAACCTTTTTTCACTGGAATCGTGGACTCTATCTTTTTCAATTTTATTTTTCTTATGGCAGACCACTAATGGTCTCCATATGACAGTAAAAAGATAAAAATAATCTCCAACCTTGAAAAACAACTACTTAGTGCATATTATCCTTTTTATAACGATGAAAGAACCAGATGAAGTGTTTAAACATTCAAATATGGCATAAGTGTTATAATTTTTCTAAACCTTTAATTTGAATTTTGGCGTGAAAACAACCTCATCCAGAAACTAGGCAAAAGATGGAGTGTCCTACCCTTTTCTCCTCGTTGACTTATAACTACAACTTGATTAGATAACTTCATCAAAGACACTTAATCTCGTTCTAAGAGTCAGCGATCGTTTGTCCATATATAACGCAACTAATTGGGTTGGGATCATTCCCATAGGGAGAGTTACATGTTAAATATTCAGTAGAAAAGTACGAATATGCTCAAGTCAGCCGTAGGATTAGAAATTATCAAATAAAGACATAATGTAAATCAGGGTTGATACAGATGTCATATAAGGAGGTTTTGGTTTTAATTATCAACTACAACAAAAACAAATGACATGAAAATAACAATATCGAGACGGGTGAGTGGATTATAGGGTAATATAACAAATGGGTAATTGAAATTGTTAGAATATAGCTATAAAATCAGTGAACAAGCTAGACTTTAGTGGGGATAAACTTTCTCTCGAACAATTTACCCCGAATAAAGATGGTTTCTCTCAAACACCAACAAGCAAGAAATTAAGAAGAATCGACGTTGTAGCACATTCACTCTCTACCTGAATGTGTGGAAAAAGGTTTATGACTCACTCTGTTAAGCTGAACCCATGGCAATCCATTACTGACATACCATCAATAATGAATCTTTATTTTAAAACCTCTCTCTCGAACAATCCAAAAACACGAAGGTAGAAGTGCATTTTCAACTATAATCCTTAAAAATAAACCTCATTATTGATTGAAATCACTTATAAACAACATTTAAACTAACAATTAGCAATACCCATAAACTAAATCAGCCCATAATCACACCCCAACAATTGGGATTTTTGCTAGACATCATAAAAAGACAGGAATCGTTACCAAACATAGTTTCCATCAACTCAGAAAGATTAATTTCATCTTTACAAAGGTCTAAATTAAGGATTGTAGAAGACCCACTTCCAATTTCTCAAAAATGGAAAAGTTGAATTATTCGAAGTTAAGGAAAACTTGCTTCAATACTCGGAGTTCAAAATAAGATAGTAGATATTGATTGAAAACTCTCTATCATGATGATAAACTAACTGTTCAAAAACGTATTTATAGTCACCAAAAATATGTTGTGAAGGACCATTCGGTTCATTAAGTCGGCCTTGGCAATCAGCTCGGTGATCAACCCTCTAGTCAGTTCCATCGCCTTTTTTACTTTGCCCTTCACCATCCTCAAGTTCTGTACTTTATGCGATCCAACACTGCATCGTGTAACCACTTGGTGACTCGAAAATTTTCCTTTCTCTTGCTTACTAGATTTTATCCTTTAGGTCTTGTTACACTGTAACTTTAGGCGAGGTAGTATCCATTCGCCGACTCACCAAAAGGACTTGGCAATAAATACACCTTCATTTCTTCATTATTTTAGATCACTTTGTTCCTTTTTTGAAATTAGTGTCCATGCTTTGTTCGTCAAACCAAATACTTGATGCAAAAAGTTCAGATATTGCATATGAAACTTCATTTGGACTCATTGCAGTTGCACATTAATGTTTATTAGATTGATAAAACTATTCAAGTCATTGGTATTAATAAGAATTGTCACTCAAATTTGCACAAGAACAACTATAATTAATTACCCAAGAGGTGGCACAAACTTTTCGAAACGTTCTGAATATCAGTTACATTTAAAATAAGAAGCCACAAGCTCAAGCATCCACAAAAACAGAGTAAAGACACAATATATTTCATAAAATCGAATATATAAAAAATCATCAATCACAAGAAGTTTGTATATAATATGTTACACCACCACAAAAAAAACAATTTGTCCTCAAATGCAATGTAAATATCCAAAAAGTAAATAAAGATGAAATAGTGGGAGGTAAAGACAAATCATGCCTAAAATGTCACTCCATATGTTGGGGAATCAATTTCAGATGCATCACTTTGATCTTGGGCCTCAGTTCTCGGAGTCATATCAACTGTACTGGCACAAGAGGAGTCAACAAAAGCTGTATCTGCCAAAGATGCTTGAATACGTGCATCAACCATGGCCTCCTAAGACTCTGTAAGTCCCTTTTAAGAATCCTCCTCGACATCACAAAGTGTCTCCTCATACGTCTCAACTTCTGACTCGGGATCAACAACTTCTTTAACTCAAACATTATATCCGGTGGTAACCAAAGGCATATCTAGCTCAACTAGACAATCTTCACCGCCCTGAAAATCATATACATGTTAGTGGACTTTAGCTGGTCCACATATCTTCTAGTGCAACAATATTAACTTTTAGACCCATCACCTCCTTAGTGGCCCCTTATCCACACTCACACACTTTTATAATAGCCGCAAGGTCATCGATGGAAGCATTCAAAGGTGTCACAGAACAAGCGAGGGCTTTATGAATAATGCTCGTAATGGTGGCCTCAAGTCTTGTAGCATGATGATTCGCAGAATGGGCTAGCTGCCCCATCTGTAGCAATGCAACATAGGTATGTGGAGGTAAGCCTGAAGCAGCGGCAGACCAAGATCTGCGAGGCACATGAGTAGTAAAGGAATTAGGAGTAACAAAAGGAGCAACACATGATGTACTTGAAGGACTAGGGGCCGAAACATGTTGCCGGTATAGGTAGTGTCTAAGGATAAAAACTGGGGATATATCAAATGGTGCTACAATATGCTTCACTGCCTAATCTTTCGAGTACCATACTTCAATCCTCCAGATGAAAGTAGAAGATGTGGTAATCACTTCCTCATCCTTGTTCAAATCTCTAGGAACCCGAGCCCGTCTGAACAAGTCTGCAATCAATACCGAAAAGAGAAGGGAAGTCTAGTGCTACTTGGACCTCATAAGCATCTCGTGTGCAACAACCCAAATTCAGACTTGTCCAATCAATGATGCAAACACAACATGATTCTTTTGTGTGTTTGCAAATTGAATCGTTCTAGGATGACATGATGGTAATGCTAATGAAGCCAAACCAATACCTCCCTGCTACATTTAGGTCCTTGGTTTTAATAGTTGCTCCAACCTTAGCCACGTAGGAGAATTGTCTGATATCAAGAGAGAAAACCACTTCTTCATGTTTTTATCATTTTTCTCCTAATCTTATGTTGACAACCATCCTTAATTTTCGTATTACACTCTAGGACTGTACTTATGGAATCATTATCACACTTCACCTTTGTACCCTTAACGACCATATAGCAAACCAACTTGAATTTGGATAGCGGCTTCTTCCCTTGTTGCACCAGGTCACTTTAGGCACTTCGAATTCTATGGCCGAACTTGGAACATTAAGGCCTCGGGGTCAAATGACCAAGTGAAACTTGTGTGACTCATTGCAACTCATAATCTTTGGATATCTATCAATGACCCCACCAGTATTCTTCACTTCTATGATGGTCCTCCATCCCTCGGTCTTTAGTTTTTTCATAGACCCGGGAGCAGGACCATATACAACCTATTCTGGAATAACCTGTGCTAGAGTAGGCTCCGTTAGAGTGGCATGTGTAGCACTGATCCTAGAAGGATAATACCCATTCTTGGAATGAACCTCAAGTCTCTAGCCTGTTAGTATCTCATCTTCAGGCTCAAAATTTATAGCCTGATTCTCTTGTTGCTAACCCTCACTATTATAAATGGTGAATTTAGTTCATAGATGTCGTCGCTGTTGGATCCGGCCTCTAGTGATGCTGGTGCTATTACCTTTTCATTTCTTTTTCCCTTCCCATCTGTTTTGGGATGTTTGGTAGCATTGTTCTAACCTTGGATGCCACTGCATCCTCGTTAAGTTTTGTTCCCTTGGCTCTATTGTGGGGCGACATGTCTCTACCTGCTACTGTAAGCCTATCCATATCTGCAAAACAACGAGGAAAGTTAGAAACAACTCAAGAAAATGCTCAGAAATATGATTATAGACAGACTCACTGAACCGATCGATGAGTCGCCGAATAACTTTAGCAAGCTAGATCAGGCTTGCTGAAAGGATTGGCTCAAAATTTTCCACAAATTTTGGCTTGTCGGTGATGAGAAGGGCATTTTGGGAATCATCGATAGCATTCGGCGAGCAAGGAATGGCAAAACGAAAGTTATAATGCTATTAGGGATTAAGGGCGCATAAAAAGGAAGATAGAGGAAAACATTCGATGAGTCAACGAGTGCAATTGGCAAACTGAGGATTCTCGTTGAAAGTTATAGAATCTTGCTCAGCTCGCCAAACGATCCATAGTTCCTACTTTCAACCCTAACTTCCGAATGCGACCCCATAGACCCCAAAAATAAAATCAAAACAAGCATTATTTCAATTATACCTAGACACATTACACCCTTGCCCCCGTGATACTCAATCTTCTCCAGGTTTGGAAAAATTTGGCCATTTGACGGCTTTTAAACTTAGGAATGATGTCATGTACTCCATCAATAGGAAAATTATGCCATTTGGAAAAATCTGGGTTACTTCTATTTCACCCGATTAGACTAAAAAACATTTAAGCAATACCCAATAATATTAATCAATTCGAAGGCACGTTATCTTTTAAAATCGATATTATGGACTTTTTGGCATGATATATGAATTAAAATAGGCACATACATACACAATTATGAATCGAAGAGGCCCATCACACATCATAAGATAAATATCATTGCATAATAGTAAAAATCGCTAAATAATAATTTGGGGTTCCAAAAACCAATATGAAAAAATGAATAAACAAGATCTAAAGTTAGGCGGGAATAATATAAAAACCGACTATGGAATCACCAACTAATTCAACAAAATGCATGAATATAGGAAAATATAGTGGGGGTGTGAGTTTGGAAAGTTTGGAAGTGAGGAAAAGTGAACGATTTTGAAAGTTTAAACCTTTGGCTTTTAAGAATTGTCTATTTCTCGCCCCTTCACTGACATTAGTCTTTCTTGCCAACCTACTCAACAACATGCCGAATAGGTACTTACCTGGCTTAGTATTACATGACCTCCAATAAAAAGTAGGGGTCCAAACGGCGGTCAACAATGTCATCACTAACAAGGTCGACAATTGGCCAATCTTTTCCTAGGCTCGCTGAGTTTTACACACTTCTATTTTAAAAATATTTTGAGTGAAACAATTGTCTAAGTCGGGCTTGCTCACCTATTCAGTGAGTAGTCGACCGGAAATTTTGCTCGTTGATATGCACTTATTAATGATGTTCCACACATTAACCTGCACAATCAAGACACTATTTTCAGAAAGAAAAAGAAATCTATTAATATTTGGGTTTACTCCCAAGAAGTGCCTTAGTCAACGTCGTAGCATGACGCAAGTCCCCACATAGGTTTCGTTCCTTTGTTTTCCCTTAGTGTTACATTGCACCCTTCTTATTTCTTTGGGTAGGAAAATATATCACTTGGTCCATTTTGGATGCTATTAGCTACATGATCATAGAATCGTAGGTTGTCACCTAATTTAGCATCAAGACATTCTCTCTTATCTCCTTCAACATTTTGTCGTGTTCTTCGAATTTAAGTAGAATGAGCAAGAGGATCTCTCCAATTTTCCAACCCTCTTGCTTCTTCATCCTTTGATGCTCGTGAGAGGCGACGTACCTGTCCTTCTTTTTTGACATTAGCTCCAATTCTGTGAATTTCTTGGTAAAGAAATCTAGGTGAGTCAACAATGTCACCAATTCTTGGTATTTTTCTGTCTCCTTGTTGGTCTCAATCAATCAAGGAGTTGGGCTGCTATTTCATAGGGTTGTCGAACCAAACAACCCGAAAAGAGTTGATCAATCTCTTTTCTATTTTCCAAACCAAGATCCCTGTAGAAGCACTTATTTTTTGAATTCCATGAGTTGTTTGTAACCATGATTTAAATCATGGCCACAACTCATAGATGGTTTCACCCTCCAATTTCATGAAAGTTAGGATATCATCCCTAAGAATCATCAATATCAAAAGGGGGTGGTCCATTTGTGCACGTTCCTGTAAGATGTCTTCAGCTTCTATGCTCAACAAGCAACACACAAACCAAAAGTAACACTAAGTAGATTCAACTATAACTAAAAAGAACAAATTCAACTTAACCAAAGAATATTAACCAACAACAATCCTCGGCAGCGACGTCATTTTGATTGAATAACGCTATCAAAGACACTTAATTGAGTTCTAAGAGTCAACGATTGTTAGTCAGTAGATAACCGAACCAATTGGGTTATGATCATTACCACAGTTAGATGTACATGTTTAAGATTCAATAGATAAGTATGTATATGCTTAAGTAAGCCATAGGGATTTATCCCAATCAAGTTGCTTTCTCTCAAACACCAACAACCATGCAATTAAGAACAACCTACACTTTAGTCCATTCACTCTCTCAAGATGAATGTGTGGAAAGGATTTTTGGATTCTCTCTCTCTAGCTAAATCCATGAAAACCCATTACACATAAACAATCAATCAAGAACCTTGATTTTAAAACCTCTCTGTCAAAGAAGCCAAAACGTGAAGCTAGAACTGCATTTGCAACTAAAATTCCTTAAATTAAACCTTTAATGGTTAAAATCACTTCTAAACAACATTTAAACTAAAAATTAGCAATACCAATAAACTAAATAAACCCATAATCACACCCAAGAATTGAAGTTTTAGCTAGATATCATAAAAATATAAAAATATTACCAAAATGAGTTTACATCAACTGGGTAAGACTAATTTTGCCGTTACAAAGTTCTAAATTCAAGAATCTCAAAGACCCACTTTCAATTACTCAAAAATGGAAAAATTTAATTCTTCGAAGCTAAGGAAAACATGTCTCAATGCTCTGAGATCAAAATAAGATAACAGATAATAAACGAAAACTCTTTATCATGAAGATAAAATAAATAATTAAAAAAACGTAATTATAGTAACCAAAGATATGATGCAAAGGACCATTTGGTGAAATAATTTGGGCTCACCGATAAGCTTAGTGTTCTGCCCTTTAGTCAGTTCCATCACCTTCTAGCTTTGGCCTTCAACATCCTCAAGTTATATAACTTTAGGCGATCCGCAATGCGTCACGAAACCACTTGTCGCCTCGTCGAGTGCTCCATTCTCTCGGTAACTTGATTATATCCTTCATGGCTTGGCACGCTGAAACTTTAGGCGAGGTAGTGACCATTTGATGACTCGCCAAAGGGATTTGGGGATAACTAGGTTTTCATTTCTTAGTTCTTTTAGCTCGCTTTGTTCCTTTTTGCAAGTTAGTGTCCATGCTTTGTTCCTCAATACAAATATCTAAAATTTGAGAATTTTACATTAGTTATTGACATAAACTAGGCATTCATGGACACTAAATCTATCCAAATATAGAACTTAATGAGTGCAAATGTAGGACCCATCACAACTTCACAAAAATATTTGTCTGGACGCATGAGATAAAAAATAGCAAGGCACGTGATCCTACAAAATAAGTACTCAATGGTTTGGAAAATGTGAAAATACATATCAAAATACCTTATGAATTTACTATAATCAATTTATGAAGTTGACTTCTAAACCTAACATGACTACAAAAGTAGGGGATTAAAATGCTAACATTTACGGAGATTTTTGATGAAACAATTTTTGAAATGTTCACTAGGTCATGGTATTTCTCTTCTGCAAAACCTATTGGGTGATAATGAGTGATTTTGGGAGTTTTCCCTATATTTACAGTAACTTACACGACTATAGTAGCCAAAACCAACTACTTTTATGTCCGCTCGATTGCCTTTCTTTCACTTCTAATGATGGGATGTGTTGTTAAACTATCATCTCTTAAAACTAATAATACGATAGTATTAAAATTGGTTTTATTTATAAATTTTAAAACCCAACACATAATTTATTTTGTATTTTGTAAACTCATAGCAACACGGTCTATATACACAGCTAAGCTTAATTATTAAATAACATTCATTCAAGTAGTTGAATCTATTAAAAGGGTTAAAAAGTAGATGCAAGAGTTGTTTGAATGTCATCTACAAGATGAAGTACCGTACTGGCAAGGAATGATAGAACATTACTCAACAAAGCTACGGTGACACAATTTCATTATGCTTGAAGAAATTTGATGTTAGCATCTTTCCAATGCACATATTATTTTCCTGTTTATGTGAATCAGATTCATTCCATAATCTAAAACACCAAAACCATGCGTCTAGAAGATGAGCAAAATTTAAGTAATTCAGTATATTCAAAAAGGTATAAGTATAAATTTAGTTTTAAGAAATGAAAAACAAAGATTTTTTTTAAAATATTACAAATTATACTATCATAAATATTTCTAAGATTGATTTTTTTTTTAAAAAAGTGTTTACATATGTCATGACTCAAAAATGAGTGTGATGACACTTGTAACACCTGTAGCCAAAACATACCAAAAACCAGCTTTACATAAAAATCTACAGCTGCAACCAATGGTGTCATCGACGGACCGTAGCCTGACCCACGGTCCGTCCTGCACAATCATCGATGGGATCAGAAACTCTCGAAAATTTCAGCCCAGAAATATTGGTTTAATCTTGGACGAAGGACAGACTTACGATCCGTAGGTCAGACGACGATCCATAGTCCGTGACCTTCGATTGATATCACCATTCATCCACTCTCTAAAAAGAGCTACGGATGACCAGCACGGTCCGTAGGTGGGAATTACCAGAAAGTTAAGGGGGAAATGCAGTTGGGTCAACTTCAAATGGTCATAACTCTTAGCACAAAATGAATTAGGTGTCACATGACCTAACCACATATAGTAATTGAATATGCTTTCCATAGGCATTTTACTTGCTAAAATCAGACCTCTGAGTAAAAATTTATGCCCATTTTAATAAAGGAGTGTCGAACAGGCCCAGTCGACGAACCCAACGACGGGACGTCAGTCAGACGACAGACTGTCAGTCCTAGGCATCGTTTGGTCCGACAACAATTTACCCAGGGTTTTTTTGGTCTTTTTCCACTTCGTTCAAACTCTAGTTTACGTCGTTTTAATTCTAGATTGTCAGATATTAGTAGCTCCCATAGTTCAATTAGACACTCTGTGTTGACCATTTATCCGTATAATCAGTATTCTGTTTCAGCATGTTATAAATTTGTTATTGCATTCAGTTAGCTCAGAAATTAAGTATATCGTGTTCAAATTATTATACTTGCTTTGTGCTTGTTCAGTTATGTTTTATTTCAGCTTTGTTTTATCCTACATGCTCAGTACCTTTCAAGTACTAACGCATACGTGCGCTACATCTTCTCGTAATGTAGGTTCAGGTTCTCAGCATCCAGATCGCACAGATCGATTTCCGATCTCCAGTTCATCAAATTCAATGGTGAATCCTCATTCTCTGAGAACAACAGTCACGAGTGTCATTTCTTTCTTTAGTCATTTACTTTCAGTTTTTGCTACATTTAGCTTGCGGCTTGTCCCAGTATTTCTTGTCCAGTTTAGAGGATTATTTCAAACATAGTTAATTTCATCTTAGTATTGAGTTTATATTTCTTTTGTATTAAACTCATTGTTTTCAAATATCTCAGTTATAGAATATGGATATTCCCCAAATTTTCAGATTAAATTATGATTTAGCTTCTGTATCAGTTAATATTCTTTAGTATGTTCATGATTAAGCCAGCAGAGTTAGTTTATGATCACTTGTGGTTCTAGGTTCTGTTTCCGCGTCTTAGGGGTAGCTCAGGGCGTGACAAAACTTTTCTTAACCCATAAAGGCATTTTAGGATAAAAACAAAAAAATGACAATAAAAGTGCAAAAAATAAAATATAAATGACTTAAATGCGGATAACCTAGTAAACTCATAAATAACCCAGAAATGTGGTTGTCTCACAAGTCATTTATGTATTACAACTGAATTGACAGAAATAACACCACTCAAATGTCTTTGTTTAAAAGTTGAACAAGAACATGATAAAGGAACAACACGGGCCACTTAGATAAAAAAAAACCTCTCAAGTATCCATAAGAAACCTCGAGCAAAGTAGAGAATAAAGATAGTAACAAAGATCTAGGCTTGTAACCTAATAAGTGTAGAAGCAAGAAGTGAGTACCAACAACATAGATCCCAGAAAGCATAACACTAAGTAAAATAAAGCAGGATATTGGAACTCCTAATCAAACCTCCATAATGTAAATTATGCATACGACTTAGACCAACCTAACATTCCACAAATCATGGAATACATAGTACAGTAGTAACATATAAACAAGTACATATCAATCACGTTCAAGAATCAATTGTCAATCAAAAGTCTCATAAAGATGATCACAACATCACAAATGGAAATGATGTGCAATTCAATGATATATCAAGTAAAGTGATGCATGTCTCTCCTACAATACACATCCGTAGAAACTCGATATGGAATCTATGGAGTACTTCCTAGTAAATGCATATTCCATAAGCGTGTGGACTAATCCTAATTTAATCTCAATGAGTCTGCCACGAACTTATAGCTCGTTTCCTTTTTCTACTTCATGTTTCCGCAACGAGCGTGTTTCATAATACCTGTTTCCTCTCATTCTCATCAATATTATTACAAAAGTGGTACATTATTAACACATATATAATCGTGCAATTATCAAATAGAGGATTATAATTCAACACCAATACCCAACAACAATCCATCAAAGCATATCACCAAGTGAATCATCTCTTTGGTCGATTGCCCACAGCATAATCAAGTCACACAAATCAACAAGATTCTCATTCCAGCCCAAGTTTAGCAAGTTCACATCATCAATCTACCATACACAATTCTCACATTTATGCCTTCACTAATTTCCCATAAATCCCCAACACATAGAACAAGGAAGTACGAGACTCGACATGCTTAACAATGGTCTAGAAGTTCATTGGTCTGAATGAGTCAAGAAATCACTCTGACACTTGAGCTTTCCTCTTCCAAACAATATCCAAATCAACACAATCTATTCAAGAAAGTAAAAGAAACTATATTTCGAAACTAGCAACACCCATATCATGTTTTTTGGAAAATAGTGTTAAATCGAAACCTAAAACCTTATTTTGAAAATAACGTTGTAAACACTATTAACGTCATATTTGAATTTTTTTTTATAAAACTACAATTTTACCTCTACCGTTGTCTACACTGAGACATTTAATTGGATTTTGAAATTGATTACAAGCTTAGGGAAAAAATTTCGAATTATCAAAAGGTATTTCGTAGAGAAAGTTGTATATATCGAAAATAGTTGACAAAAGTCTTTTACTTGTCTAATAATAAGGCCAACTTGAAAAAAAATTCACCATTTTATCAGTTACTTTAAACTTTTTCATACACGGTCACATCTGAATAATTGAATTTTCATCTCCATTGCAATATCATAATAAGTTATATGTCCATTAACATAGTTCATCACTCAAACACCCACTACCCTTATAGTGTAATATAATGTTGTACTTATATAAATCTTCACATTCATCTGTCATTTGAAAAGAAAATGTAGAATCTATTACTGTGAGTATAATATACATCTCTATTAGAATCACAAATGATACAAATCCAACACAAAAATATGTAACCCATCATGAAAATCTAATTAATTTGAATTTTCGTTATGCAAACTTTAGTTTTTAAAAGAGTTGAATTATTTGTATCACAATTTATGATTACTCCACATTTAACTGTGTACACTTCTTAATTTTGATTTCCATATTCTTCTTTTTGTTTTAAAAAAAGAAAGAATAGGTGTCATGACAAAAAAAATGGATGTGATGGAACTCGTCTTATAAAACAAAGACATGTTAGTCTAAAACCCAAGTAATACGATAAACGTGAAAGTAAACCTAGAATAAAGTCTAATACTATAAAATAATTTAGAAATACATAATGAACATAAATATACCCCCAAAATGTTGTTGATATGTTACAAGTTTCTATGTATTAGAATAGATTTGAATGAAATAAACAAGTCTCAAATGATATTGTCTCTAAAGTAAAACAAGATCATAAGTATGATTAAAAAGGTTTGCTGAAACGACAATAAACTACCTCAGAAATCTTCATACAAAGCCTTGGACAAGAAGATAAGAGAGAGTATCATGAATATTAGAGTTCATAACCTACACAAATATAGAAGGAAAGGTTGAGTACTACTAACCCACACGATACTTAATAACTGAATTCCTAAGCACAAGTTTGGAATATAGAATATGGGTACTCCTACTACCCTAATTGAACCTCCAAATCTACAACTTTAAATCCATTTATACCTACAAAAGATAAAGAACTAACCCAATTTTATACTAGCTTCTTAGTAAAATCCTTGATTTCCTTTACACACGTATATTTCCTCGACTTTTTTTACCCCTAAGCTTGCCATTCTAATATCAGTATGATGAAATTACAAATCCTAATAATATCTGTGAAATACACATCACAACCTGAACACATTATTACCTTACCAAAATCCACAACTATAGTTTTCCTTAAAAACAATGATTAACCCCATTTTTGGTCATCACAAACTAGTTGTCTCTCAAATATGAATGAAACATCAAGTATCATTTTATGAACATGACTGATAACTCCTTAAATAGTTAGCATTCAAACCATTACCATGTCGTGGAACTCGATCTGTTATATATCCACCACTAGAACATATCTTACCTATCAAAATATTGTACCCAAATAGCCACATATTTCTTCCCATTAAATAACTACAATACACAACCAAATCGACACACGTTCTTCCGCAGATAAGGTCGATAGCAGGAGTAACAGACTTCATAAGTCTAACCACGTAAGAATCAATATCATTGTAGTAGTCGTATCATGTCCCTATTGACATACACTCAATTTCTGATATAATAATTCTGATTTACCTTGATTGATGCAACATAGGTCTTATCATACGCTAAGCAATCCATACCTCTTATGACATATTTACTAATTGTAGTTTTTAAAGACACAATGTTCATACCTAGTTATTCCTTTAATAATTTCACTTCTAATTGTTTAACTACTTCAAATTTTTCATATACCACATAATTGCTATTCACAATTGTTGGGTAACTATTTCAAAAAAGATAAAATTTTATGAAGTCCCTCAGACCATTTTTCAACCTCATCATTCAAATATTCTCAAAATGCTTTGCCGAGCAACCTACCTCAACCCCTTTAAATTACTGAACATTTGGAAGATGACCACACATCATTTTAATTAGTCTAGCACTTCCACCTTACTACTAGGTCTAACATCAAAGTCATATATAACACATCAAATTCTTATAATAAGAACGACGCATGAATCATCATTATAAGTTAGAGAGAATTGAATAAAGATATAAGAATTAGATCAAATCAAGGACGGACTATAAAGATTCAGAAAGTGATGATTTTCCTAAAAGTCACTTGCCTATCGAAGATAAGAACAGATGTCTATGTGATAAAACTTGAAACTCTACTAGACTTGGCTTGTAAATACACGAGAGCTATAAAATTGGGGATCTGATACCATTTACTCACAACCTGAAAATTGATTTGTTCACACTCATCTTATCCCACAAAGACAAGTTAGCATTAAACTCAAATAATATAATTAATATAAAAGAATATCTACAATAAAAGACTAACACTTTAAGATAATGTGGAAATTAAAGGATTATTTACAATATCCCCAAAATCATGTTGTCACGTATACATGACTCCAATGAATTACAATAGGTTTGGAATAAATAAACACATCTCAAAAGATGTTTTCTCTAAAGTAGAACAATATCATAAGTAGGAGTAAAAATTTCAACCAAGATGACAATCATCTACCTTATAAACTTTAACAAGAAGATAAGACAGGGTATCATGAAGATTTGGGCTGATAACCTATTGAAATGTAGAAGCAAGAAATGAGTACCAAACCACACGGTACTCAACAAGTGAATTCCTAAATAGTAGTTAAGAATATAGAATACATGTAGTCCTACCACATGCATAAAATCAACAAAACCTAATTGTGCACAATTTCATAGAACACAACTGAATTACAAGACTTACAGATTAGTAACACACAAGATCAATTTCATCAATCACAAGTTCCACTAAAAGGCATTCACAACTTGACAAATGATAAAGATATGCAATGCAAAGAAATATAATGTCAAGTAGGGTGATGCTTGTCTGACCTAGGATGCACAGTTGTTGTTCTTAATCCAGGACTCATAGAGGACATATCTGTCAATCCATCCATTGTAGCATATGATATTATCCTCGATAATAAAAATTTGTCATGGCGTGTATCACATTCCTTGATAATAGAATCTATTGCAGCGTGCGACATGTCCCTCTATAATAGAATCTATCGTAGTGGCACGTCTCTTGAATAATAATATATGACGCTGCATGTAACACATCATTCAAAATTTACATACTCTTTAATTTCTTATTCTTCCTCAATTTGTACAACACTTGTCACAATCATATCTCTAAACCAACGGAAATGACATGTTCACACAATTTACGAGGATATGAACTTTTACATAACAATGCACAATTCACAAAAACATATCTTTATACGACATCAAAAATTAATTAATATGTCTTTAAATCATTCTCAATACATCAGAAACAAATAATTAATCATATTCCCTTTTATTACCCCCTTTCATCATTAGATTTATTTAATGTGGACAAGTCAAACCATTATCAAGTCCCATTTATCCCCAATACACACCAAAATGAAACACACAATTGTATAAATTTAACAAGGGTTGAGAAATCTACGTGCCTCAGATAATCGAAAAATCTATTCAAATAAATGATTAGTATAAGATTTTGAAACTAAAAACACCTATGTTACTGTATTTCTAGCGTACACCAAAATTCACTTAAATCTATAATCAAGTTCCTAAACATAATACCAAATAACATTTCAATTCTCATATTTCCTAATTGAAGTATAGGGTTAAATCCCAATTCCTCCAAATAACATACATCTAATGGTAGTCTTATAGTACATATATACTTAATATTTTATTGCCTATATCTATACGTCAAAACTTAAATCATAACATAATAATCACAAAAAAATTTCAAAGAACAACCGATTAAGACACTAGTAACCTTCACAATTAGTAAATATTTAAAATTGACATATATCATATAAAATAATCAGCAAAATTTTATAGTTTCAAATGATTAACTCATATTCCCTGACTGTCTGGTCATCATTGCTTAATTTACAAAATATTTTAGTCACTCTTTATGACCAAAACCCTTTTCAACTACAATAACATAAATGGCCTTGGCCTAGCCCCTCTCTTAAAATAAATTATTATTATATTTATATGCTTGTGGAATCATGCAATTTTATATATAAATCACAAAGGCAAATGATCTTTCGTGGAAAAAAGATGTAGCACTTATTTATCAATTAGAGCGCAACCAGGTTTTTTTTGGAGGTACGACATCAAACCCCTCTTTTTGTAATTCAACTTTATATATGGGTAAAGTGGTATAGGGTCTTAAATAAATTTCAAATATTGACCATAATTATCGATTAAATTGATTATCTAAAAAAATATCCATTAATTTAATATCTTAGTTAATTGAATGGTTGAATATTTCCATTTAAAATTAATGGAAAGAGTCTTTTATTAAAGAAAGAGGACTAGTTCTCAAAATGACATAACATGTTGTTAGAACAGTCTTATGTCATTCTAATAAGTAGAAGAAACAGAAATGTAATATTTCATGCAAATTTAGAAAATGCACTACAAATATTTGATTATTATAATTCTATTAGATTTTTCAATTTTTTTTTATATTTATTCTTTATCTAAAATATTTTATGTTGCGTTAGTAATCCTATAACTCAATTTTTTATTCGTATTTTTATATAATACAAAATTTAGGCAATAACTAAATTAATTATCACACCTAAGCCTAGATCGTGGGCGGGACTGATTATCAAGAAACATTGTTGGCCCCAAGGGAACTCCTAGCACGACTTAACTCTTAGCATAAGACTTAATCATGATAAAAATACTTTAAGAAGTACCCTGAAATATCAATAAATAACTTAGAATGAATAGAGAAACAGTCACTAGCCAGAATGGCTCTCAAGTCTCAAACATAAGAACACTAATAGAAAGACTCAAGAAATAACGTCAACTAACTTTCTATGAAGCATCTAATAAATAATATGGACGTCGGAACAAGACCCACAACATCCTAATGAACTAAATTGATAAAGCAATAAATGCGGTGCTCCATAAGCAAGGAGACTTATCAACAACTTTGAAGCCGAATTATAATCAACAATGCGCTAGATATATATCCTGGTTATCTGTATCTACATCATAACAAGATGCAGGAAAAATGACATCAGTACATTGAATGTACGAGCATGAAAGGGAAATTATAAACAATACATAAGTTTGAAAGGAAATATGAAAGAAAATACATAGACTCAACTCAACTCAACTTAACTCACTTCAATATAAGGCATAATATGAATGCAATATAAAGAAAATCTTTTAAAACATGGACAACAATTGTGTGTATTGAGAAATACAATCGTAACTCAATCGTATTAAAATATACAATATAAACTCTTATTGTACATAAAAATACAACTAACTTTGTGTATGTAAAGCTACATAATACTTTTATTGGAGTTTTCTAACCCACAACAATGACTTAAGAGTTATGTGATGATACACCATTTTGCCTCACATTACCAAGGCCCTCCTATACGTTGTCACGATGGTGTTGAACCAAACTACTTAGTAAATCCACTAGATTATGCTAAAAACACCAAGGTGTTTTTTTTAATACGTATGACACTTTCCTACACATAATGGCTACATGGTTTTTTGGGGCTGAGAGTTATGTGAACTCCCCCCATATCGGTGCTCAATACTACTCAAAAAAATATAATTATATCATATATTTAAAGACATTACTCTTTCTGTGGTTTGAGATAATTACTCAATAAAAAATATAATTAGATCATATATTTAAAGACATTACACTTTCCGTGGTTTCAAAAAATTACTCAATAACTATCCCTAAGGCTCTCTAGGAAATCAATGTTTCATCTCTTACTTAATTCTAAAAGCATTTATTCTTTACCAAAAGCTAGATCAAAGTCTCTTTTGGAAGTCGGTATTTCCTTTCTTGTTGAAATGTGAAAACTTTTTACTCTTTAGGAATACATAGTCCCCATATACTCTTTTAGAGATAAGAACTTCACTCTTTGCTCAACTCAAAAGTCAAGTCTTAAAATAAATTTAAAGCATTTGTAAAAGATTTTTGAAAAGACTCTAAGAACTCTATAGAGTTGGCTTTAACTTTCTTGAATTCGAATATATGAATTCAAGGTTATGATTCATGTTTATGGATGCTATCATAATGTTTAGTCGTACCTTATATTGTAAAAATAAACTAGAAATCATTGGTATGATTTAAGAAAACTAAAACAGAAAAAAGTGGGAAATTGTAGAAGACGAAGCGACCTTGCACTCCGAGTGGAACCGGGAGCCAGAAGAAAAACTAGGGAAATAGGTTGGGGGATCTCTAAGTGGCATGGAAACCCAAATCCCTACTTACATACACTTATATGGGGTTCTATGAGTGGTGCAATGCTTCTTTTCCCCAGATTATTGAAGAATTTCTTGTTCGCTTTTCGACCCTAATTTGTCTAGATTCATTTGGTCTTTCCAATAACACTTAAATTCGAATACCCAAAAAAAGTAAACAATAATATACTAAAAACTAACTTTAGATATCATGAAACTAATTCAAAAAATTCCCAAGAACTCAACAATCAAGAGTCCAATAGAAACTTCAAAAAAATAAATCCATCAAGAACTCAATTTCTCTACTTTCAAGAACGTAAAGCTTAAATTAATCATGATTTGCGTGTGGGTGAACAAACCCTATTCTATGTGATCCACATAACTCATAGGGATTAACCGTTGGCTAAATCCCCAAGAGAAACCTCAAACATATGGTAACGGCTAGGAAAATGATATTTGAATTAGATCCTCATCGTGTGGGTAAGTTTACCCTTAAGCTGATGTCTAGGAAGTTTTAGAACTTCATTCTGTAAGGAATAAGCCTAGGGTGAAAGTTAAGGACCTAAGCTAGAAACATTTCATGGAAGAAACCTTGTTCCTTGATGGACCTTTTTGCGATGGTAGTACTAGGTTGCGAAAGTGACCTGGAGATGCACCAAAGTGCACTTGAGGTCTCCTAGTGGGCTATACCTTTCACCTAGGTTCCTGAACAAAGGGCGAGCTATGTTGTAACTCGCTAACCAGATTGGCGAATCTCCCTTTTCTTCTCTAGATCACCTAGTGTACTACCTCCTTTTGAAACCTACTCAAAAATTAGGCGAGCCAAGGGTGCACTTGGCGAGTCGCATAGTTCCCTTGGCATCCATAATGGTCAAAGGGAGAGCTTAGAAGGGTAAGGTGTGAATTTTGAAGTTAAAACATTGCAGGTCCTTAATTCTTTTCCAAAGTTGAGCCCTTTATTATTTTATTCCTTTCCTAGTATGCATACAACTTTTTAAGACTTCATATTCCTTTCATTAAGTCACTTTTTATGAATACCCAAATCAAATCAAAAGAGTTATTCCTCTACAACTATTTCTCTTTCTAGAAGTTTCTAATGAGGAAGAATAATAATTGGGAGCTAGGGTTTGGATTCAAGGCGTTTCCTGCTCCAATTTCTTGGTGAATCATAAACAAGATATGGTGAACCTTCATGTAGGGGTTGCTTTCACCCCTAGAGTCAATTTCAAAGTATTCAACTTCATGCAGAAACTAGGGTTTTACTCAATCTCAAGGGTTCTTTCACCAAATGAATTCAAATAGCTATTCATGGCATATAATAATTTTATTAGTGTTTGATTGATGATTAATGATGAAAATACTCTATGAACCCATGAATTATCTCAATTCCTAAATTTGTGCCTTTACGAATTGGGTTGTTGAGTATGAAAGCATGTGTATATAAGTTTTCTAAATTTTTTTGTTTATTGAATTGTATCATTGTCCATGCTTTAATTATAATGAATTGTTGGTGTGTTGAAGAATTGGAAGCATTAACCTTGAAGAGCAAGTAATTATGAAATTACTTGTTGTAATAGAATTGTGTTAATTTATTTATCCACTAGAAAGGTGGAGGTGGTTAATTACTATGTAAATTGTGGTATTGAATTGATGGATACCTTCCTGACATCCCTACATGTGAAAAATTGATTTATGATTATGATGTGGAACTTATGCATGGAAATATAATGAAAGTATAATATTCATGTTTATAATGTAATAATGTTGTGATTAAAGGTTTTTTCTCACTTGAACACTCATGAATGATGATGAAAGAATGTGAAGGGTTTCTTCAATGTATTGTACACTTTTAATTGGTAGACTCTTGTATCATATTCTTGTATAAATGGAAGTAAAGTTGTTTGAAGTATCTTATAATTGTAGGCTTAAGACATCCCTTTCTTGAATAAATGAATGAAATGATCATGAATTGGTAGAACAAGAAATTGTAGCCTTTTCATAAATGAATGGTAAAGTATTCTACGCTTGAGTGTTGAACCGGTAGACCTAGTCTTGGTAACCCTTGATGACGAGTCCAGAAACTAATGAATGATAATCCTTGGACCGGTATACCTAATATTAGTAACCCTTCCATGTGTGAAATAATAAACCTTGTATCAGTAGACCCAGTGTAGATGGCACCTTCATGGCAAATCATGAGTTATCCCTAATGTACTTTGAACCGGTAGACCTAGTATTGGTGACCCTTTCTTGTGCAATGTATTTACAGTCGGTAGACCCAATGTTGGTAACCCACTCAAGTACAATGAATGTGAATGAATTACTCTATAGGAATGTAGTCTAAGTATAAAGTGGATATGGTAACATGGAAACTCTCCCCATGTTAGGCTAGGTTCCAATGAACATATTCGTATCCCATATTTATGTGCCCACATAAGGTATATCCTAGCAAGTGATTTCTAACAAAGCTAAGATATTATCTAGTCTACATTAAGCAAGTAGACCACCTTTTTACGACATGGGGTCATAAGACACCGGATTCCATGATCTATCTCTCATGGTCTATGAAGATTAAAGATGTATCCCCATCACGTGAGATATGCATTATGGTATCTTAAGAAGTTCTATGATGTGCTGTTGTATTATGGGATGTTATCCACTCATATCACCTATAGGCTTTTAGAGGGCTATAGTGAGTTCTCTAAGGTCTTCATAACCAATGTATGAATGTACTTTTATTGAAACAAGTTGAATTTTATATGGTTATATAAAAATATTGAATATTATACTTGGATAGTAATTATGCCTTATTTTCCTTTCCATGTCTTATAAAATGTGTGTGTCTCGTCTAAATGAGTAATATGTGAAGATGAAAACGATAAATGGAATTTCACTTTTTGGCGACCTTAATGTGGTACTTTACTGTCAATAGTGGTATGGGATGTTATCCATACATTGCATATGGTATATCAAGAGGGTTAATTGAGGTGAAGTATAAATGTGAAGGTAATGGTTAACATGTCGATTATGTCCTAATGAGGTGTTATGACTAGATGAAGATTATACTTGTGCTTGATGTATCTTATGCTAATGTATATGATATTTCTAAAAAGTGGCATAATGCACTATTCCTATCAAAATGTCCCTTTAAAGCATGTTTTTTAATGGTCATCATACTTAGTATATTTTTGTGTGCAATCCATACTCTTCATGTGTTAGTACAAGTGTAGGTTACGACAAGTGAGTGTGATCTCTATAAGTTAAAGCTTGGATTAAGATTCCTGCAAGACCTATGTTATGTCCTGATGGATTCGAGGACAAGAACTCTTATGGTTCATTTCTTTCATGAAATAGACATGTTAGTATGTTTTTGATTGTAAAGGGTTTTGTTCCTACATTAGTTTGAAAGACATTGTTAAGATGGCCATGTGAGACTTTAGACTTCAGCTGTATTAAGAAGTATTTCTTTTAAATGAAGTTTTTATAGTTTGAATTAAATGAGTTTTAATTATACACTATTTCTATATGGAATGTTATGAATGCTGTGAGACTTGTATGAGGATTTTTAGAGTTATGTACCCCATCGCCTGCAAGGTCTAGACTCATGTTTTGACAAAAATCTATGACTTTCAATATATCAATTAAAGAGAAATAAGGAGTGAATTAGTACCTTGATCTGGAATCACCTTGGGCTAACAGATATGTGGATATCTCTTCTTCATATCCTCCTCAACTTCACTTGTAGCTTCCTCAATAAACCTATTTTTCGAAATAACTTTGACTGATGCTACTTACTTGGTTCTCAACTTGCAATCCTGGCGGTCTAAACTCTAAAGAGGGATCTCCTCATAAGATAAGCTATCCTTCATATCATATTATTAGTAGGTATGACGTAATATTTCGGAAGTATAAAGCCTAATGTAGATCCTAACCTGAGAGTAAAAGAGTTGTAACACTGTTTATAATTCAATTATAATGTATTGAGTCATTTAGGAATCTTTAGAATCAAAACATCAAGGAACGTCCATGACGTCCGAAAACTAGTTCAAGAGGTGCTAGTGTGCCTTAGCCTATTTGACTATGTTTTAAGAGTCGGAAAATGATGAAATTTGGTGGTAAGGTGAATAACACGTATTAGAGTTAGTTTATAATCTGAACATACGGGTACCACTCCCCAAGGACCAACCAAGGTCCCTTGAGGAGGATCCTTGCAAATGTGGCAAAAAGCTGCCAAGAGGCAATCTTTACCTACGTGGACCATCGACGAGGTGTGGTCCAATCGACGGGGCGTTGATGGAAACTTGGTCAATTTGGAAAAGGGTTCATTTTGAAAATCCTCTGATCAAAACGATGGACCAACATGACGGTTGGTCCCTTGGCCGTCGATTGACAAATAGGGCGTGGGTTGGGGTTTCGTTTGTCGAGACTGTTTTTGCTACACATTTTAGGATTAAATAAATAAATTAATTAAGTTAATAGTAAATTAGTTATGGGTTAAGGGAGGTGTAATTAAGTTATCTAATGATCTATATAAAGACTCTAACCTAATTAAACTAACCGAACCCTCATAATTTCCAAAACCCAATTGCTCCCCTTTCTCTCTTCTTTCTCTATCCCAAATAAGTCCCATTGAAGACTTAGAAAAAAAGGGATATAGGTCTTAAAAGTATAAAGTTTATCTATCAAACTTCATCAATTAATAAGGTATGAGATTCCTTTCACCTTCGGGATCTCTTTCCCTAAAGGTATCCTCCAAAATTGATTTGAAAGAGTTGAGTTCTAAGTGGATTTTCTTCCAGTATGAAATTTATCTTGTAAATTGATTGTTTATGATTCATTTTTGTCTTAATGAGGATATTAACATGTATTATGGTTTAGGGATCGATCTAGTTTGTGGAAAGATGACCCTTTACCCTTAACCCTAGGTTGTGATCTTGATTGAATTGTGTAGTATTGATATAATTAGTTTGGTTAATTAGTGAATTACTATTCTATATTTTTATCATTTCATTAATAGTATAATGTGATGTATTTTTATTCAATTATTCTAGTTCTTAAGTAATTGACCTATGTTGTGAAGTAGATCATGAACTTGACCTAAGTCTCTAATTCTAGGCTATAAACTAGTGATGAATTGTTATTTAGTGGTTCAATTGACTTCATTATTATGTTGGTTACTATTGTGTGATGATATTACACCCATTGTTGGGTTGAATTGTAGGGTTGGTGGTAAGACCTTGATGATGGAATTGTGAAGGAGACTGGATAAGTTTTGTAATCCCTATTCCTTACTTCAATTATGATTACTTGTGATTAAGTGATAATGTTGTGTTGAAGTATACCTTATTTTAATATTGATAGGGTTGGTATCATGTTGAATTGAAATTTCATGAACTATGGATTGTGAGTTGTTGGCTAAGATGTAAATGTTATAAGTATGGTAATAACTTATTAATATGCCTTATTATTATGTGACTATGTACATGTGCTAAACTCACATGTGTGAATTGAAATGAAATGATAATAGTCATGCAATTATTATTGAGCTAAGATTATGATGATTATATAATAGGTAGAGCCTATGACCTACATTAAGCTATCATGATTAATAATGGCATTTCAAAAAGGGACTCTCGCTTAGCACCGAGTGAACTAGAGTGAGGAGTGTCCCTTCCCACATAGGTAAGGTAGGTTCACGATTGTAGTCATGAGATTGGAGACTATAATGCATGCAACATAAAGAGGGTCCAAACTATATCACCTATTTATTGAACTATGTTGCCCCATAGGAATAATATCTAGATAGCGGATCCTTGTAGATGTTAAGTTTATGTTTTGGGTACTTGTCACATCCGGGGAGCACCCCCAGATGTAACCGGCGTCGTCGTCCTCTTTGAAAACTAGAACTCTCGCATACACAAAATATATATATTCATATTGAGTATACATAGACCATTCGTATAAGTAGATATATATATAAGATTATAACAATTGATAATAGCCCATACATCAATAAAATAAAATTTACATATAGGCTATTCAATCTTTAGTAGTCAAATGAGAGGAAATTAACATATTGTCTTTAAGACTAATCAGTATCCGAGCTGGAAAATGGCATTGTCCTCGAAGTAGTGAGGACCTACCCAACTTGGAGAGTGAGAATCCAAGTCTTCCTTCAAATGTCGTCACAAGACTTCAACGATCGGAACCTAAAATGTTTGGGAAAAATGGAGAAAATGGGGTTAGTACACCACTTGTATACTAAGTATGAGAGCATATGCACACACATCATAAAATCATACTAGAAAGAGGCAATTTATTAAAGTTTGCAATTTACTTTGAAAATCCATATGATTATTCAAGAATCCAATACCAATTAATAAGACATATTCATTAAGTCAAGATCATGTTCATCATACTAAGTCTAGCCAAGTCAATCATGCATACAAACATACTAGAACATATCATCAAGACAACTCTATCATCAAGTTATAAAATCAAAAAGTATGAATAAGATTTCATTAAAACATAACCAAAGAAATACAATTACTCATGAACCCTAATTAAGTAAACTAGTGCAATGAGTAAGTAAATCCCCATAACATACTCAATCAAGTAAACCCAACAAGAACCATATAAATATTAATCTTCTTCAGTTCCTCCACCAGAAAGAGCTGCACTTAGAGGAGCTACTTCAGGGACCGGAAGAGGAACAAACCATCTATATGCTTTCACTAGTCTCTAAGAGTAGGAGAATTCTCTAGATGTTGTCACTAGTATGATCAAAGTCTTTACTTTTGATTTTTATGATTTTCTAGATCCATGAGTGGGTCTATGTTTTGTGACTCCTTATGTTGTGATGAATTTTGATATTCTTCCAGAGAAACTTCTTGAGCCCTTCAGTGTTTACACACATGTTGGTGAGTATATTCTAGCTGAGAGAGTCTATCATGATTATACCATTTCTATCAATCATAAGAGCACCATGGATGGTTTAGTTTAGTTAGACATGTAGATTTTGATGTCATTTTAGGCAGGGACTAACTTCATGCCTGTTATTCCTCAGTTGATTGTAGATCTTGAGTTATTAAATTTTCGTTTCATAATGAGCCAATTGTTGAGTAAAGGTGTACTTTATCAGTGCATAAGCATCATTTTATTTTGCACCTGAAGGTGAGAAAGTTAGTCTCCAAGTTTGTGTCTATCACTTAGCCTGATTTAATGATTCTAGCATTGAGATACCTTTTATTTAGCTAATTCTGATTGCGAGTGAGTTTGTAGAAGTCCTTCTATATGATCTTCTCGAAGTCCCTCTTTAGTGAGAATAAACTTTGGTATAGATATTCTTGCCAATACTCGTCCTATCTCCATTATTCCATATACAATGACACTAACAAAGTTGAAAAAGTTTAAAGAGAAATTGAAAGATCTCATTGAGAAAGATTTTATTCGACTAAGTGTCTCACCTTGGGGTGCTCCAGTCTTATTTATGCGAAAGAAAGATGGTTCTCTAATAATGTTCATACATTACCATTAGTTTAACAAGTTTACTATCAAGAATAAGTATTCTCTTCTGAGAATTGATGATCTCTTCGATTAACTTCAGGGTGCCACTTGTTTTTCGAAAATAAATCTCAAATCCAGCTATCATCAGTTGAGAGTAAGAAAAAGTGATGTCCCCAAGACAACTTTTAGGACGCGTTATGGCCAGTTTGACCAATGCTCCTATCACATTCATGGACCTTATGAACGTATTATTCAAGGATTATTTAGATATGTTTTATGATATTCATTGATGGCATCCTAATCTATTCGAAGAATGTGGAAGATCATGCTAGTTATCTCAAAATAGTTCTCCAAACTCTCATATGTAAGGAGTTAGATGCTAAGCTTTATAAGTGTGAGTTTTGGATTGAGTCTATGACATTTTTAGACCATATCGTTTCCGATTATGGGATTTGATTTAACACTTAAAAGATAGTGGTTGTGCATAATTGTCCTAGACCCATGTCTCTAACAGATATTATGACTTTATTGGAATTTCTTGAATATTATAGAATTTTCCTTTAAGATGTCTAATCTATTTCATCTCCTCTAACTATGTTGACTCATAAAACAATTAAGTTCCATTGGTCTGATTCTTATGAGAAAAGCTTCCAAGAATTGAAAAATCAGTTGATTACTGGTGGGTACACAAGGGTTTATGGTTTATTGTGATGCCTCCAGAGTCGGTTCGGGGTTTGTTAATTAATGTAGAAAGACAAAGTTATAGCTTATGCCTCTAGTCAACTTAAGGTTCACGAGAAGAAGTAACCAACCTATGTTTAGAGTTGGTTGTGGTAGTATTTTCTTTGAAATATGCCAACATTTTCTTTATGGTGTTTATGTATATGTGTTCACCGATCAGAAGAGTCCTTAGAATGTGTTTATTCAACAAAGGATGGTTAGAGTTATCAAGGATTATGACATGATTACTCTTGTCACATCCGGGGAACACCCCTGGAAGTAACACGGCGTACTTGACCTCTCGAAGGTTCATCGCATAAACATAGTAAATTTAACGGAAAATTTACAACTTTTCATAGAACCTCATATGCTAGTAACTTTACTTCATATACATATAAAATATATGTCATAATACATACTCTAAGTCTCTTTGCAATCTTAGACTCAATAACTTTGGAGTAAATTAGGGACAGGGCCCTTAAGACACATAACAAACTATACAATATTTAAAAACTTTACAATAAGTACACATTAGGACATCCTTGGACTTAAGGATTACTTTCCTTGATCTTGTGAATCATCTATCAAGCTCTTCACTATTCAAGACAACCTTTAAGCATCCATAACCTACACTTCGTTTAAAAATAAGAGAAGAATGGGATTAGCACAAAAATGTTCTAAGTATTACAACCATGCATTTTAAAAAGGGACATTTTCTTTGAAACCATACTTCATGTCATGTTAGGTAAATCATCATAAAACCTTAATCAATAGCATATATATCATTTTCATACTTCAAAGAAACACAATCAAAGGCAAAACATCATAGAAAAGCACATACCATCATAGAAGTATAATATCACATAGACATAGTTAAGTCAAGACTTTCATCAAATATTCAACATGCATAAAGACTCATGTCATGCACATATTCATAACAAGTATAAAAAAAGTACCACAATGTCATGCATAGGGAACACATACATAGTGACATGCATTAGAACACCTTCCTAGAACTTACTAAGGATCTACTTGTGCAATGTGTAGATGGGTTCATTACTTCCACCTATCCTAAGTAACCTCCCTTAAGTAATTCTATTTAGGGTCATAATAATTTAACTTCCATTGTACATTTTACTTTAGGGAAACTATAGCCTTAACCGACATAGACCATGTGATGCGAAACATGGAATTCGGTGTCATAAAACCCCACGCTGATAAAGGGTGGTCTACCGGCCAAAGTGAAACCCATCATAAAGATAGATTTCTAAGTGGATCCACTATCTAATATCCTATTGAGGAAACATAGTTTATGGAACTTGGGGGATTCGTGGAAATATCAACTCTACACCCTATCTTGGGTCATGAGGCTATCCACCCCATGAAATTTATAGTAGACCTACCTTCCCACATTGGAAAGGGACACACACTCATATACAAGTTCACTCGGTGCTAAGCGTAGTTCCCTTTATTGAAAAAGCCTCCATTAATATTTATTTGTAAAAACATAGGCTTAGGATAGTCATGCTCTCATATGCTTAGCTCATAGGTCATAGAAGAGAGTTCATGAACCTAAAATAATATGAGAATATCCTTGCACATGGACATAGCAATGTATTAGCACTATCTAGTTTAGAATGAAGTTGAGCACACCTTTCAATGCTCCTCTATTGACTAGATCATCATTCGTGTGTATGAGTGCATAAATAGATGTGGGAAAACCTTTCACATAACCCATAATATCACACATTTTCATATATCAATGCATGAGTCTATAGGCATAATTATATGATCAATCCTTTCATATAAACCCACTAAAACACTATGCACATTCATACTTCACCCTTTCATATACATCATATTTATACCATGCTCATATATTCATCTTTCATGTACATAGAAACCAAACCGAGGAACTATCCTATCAAGATACACATGTGCAATGTATAGAGAAGGTTCCATACCCTTCCCCATACTAGTACACCTATTAAATCATCCTAGTAAGAAATACATATCATACTTCACATACATATACTTTACATGTATAGTAGTGGACACTAGTGAATATGAGAACTACCTTTAATTTAGACACAATGACCTGTTATTCTTGTAACATGTATGTAAGTGAGAGTGTGTTTACATTGGTCAACATGATCACATAATGTATATCAATTACTCCTTGAGGCTTCCACCCTATTAGACCTCATTATACTTCCAAGAACATACCACACAACACATAATAGCATAAGAGGAAAGAAAATATAAACATTATAACCAAGGCTCCTAACTTTAGCTATTTACACTTTCATATAAGGGGTACATGGGTAGGGGCTAAAAACAATTTTAACACATCAATGGCAGCACCTATACAATACCCTAACATGAATATACACATGCTCATAGATAGCTACACAACCTACATCACCACAAGATAGGAAGATAGGCACAATTACATCATAGGGTGATCATCTAAATCTCTAAATCATATATTCATCAATTTTCCTTCAAGGCCATGGTCAACACATATACAATGACAATAAAGTAAACACCGCCACCATAAGTGGACCATATCACACAATACCATACAACGCTTCATCAACATTACTATAAAGAAATAGAGAAGTAGAAGAGTAGAGAGAATAAGCATTCTTACTAATTTCTCACCCTTTGTTCATGATTGATAAATAGACCTTATTCATAAATAAAACACACATATGTCAGTAGCTTAATGTACTTCAAACATATAAGAAACCATGTACGAGTCGCTACAAGATTATACTATATCATAATACAACACATCAACATACTAGGAAAGTTGAATAACATAGATCATTAGATCATTTCCCTTGCATTGATTTAGATCATATTTCATACATATTATGAGTCTAAGGCAGTATCTAAACCTACATTAACCATATTGAAATCATAATTACATAGTATTAAAGTTACAACATAGGCATTTAGGCTTATCGATTTGCTAGAGTATAGAAGACTTTACTAATACAATGAACTCTCTAAGGATCTAATCATCATTCATATTTTATCAACAATACACTCATTAGGAAGTATCTAATTTTGTATGAAATCAAGAATAAACCATGGTTGATATAGCAACAACTCAAGATCCATCACGCACTTAGCTTTTTAACTTCATAGCCTAAAGAAATCTAGATCAATTCATGAAAGTCTTTATTATATTGTTCATTAAGGATTTATACCTACAAAATTCATCAATTATATCACCCAAAAACAGTAGCTACAGAAGTTCATACATAATCACAAGCTTACACAAACGGTTCCATAATCGACTTCACGATAACACATAGAAACATAGGTTATTCATGTTCAAATCTTTATATATTTATCATCGTGGACTTATAATCATCAAATCACCATCAATTAACATAAATAAAAATAAACCCAAGAAATTAAACGTAAGAGAATCACCATTTAATCAAGAACAAGCCATAATCACAAAGCCCATGCAAGAGCTAAACCAATTTTGGAAGGAATATGGGTTCATCATGCAATTGGAGTGTACTCACATTAAAATCATCGTATTAACTTCAATTAATAATGATTTAATCATTAAAAACGTCTTGAGAAAGAACCCATGGCTAGTTTGGAAGCATGGAAACTTGATCATAAGATTTCGTTGAAAAACATTGAGGAGAACTCTCCAAGTGAAAGGTTAATTGAAGATGAAAAATTGCCATACCTTTTTCCAGTTGAAAATATCTAAAACTTGATGATTCATCCATAGAAAACCCATCTTGAATGTGTTCTTCAGTTTCACCAACAATGGTGGTTTCTAGAGAGAGTATTTTTGGAGGGAAAGGTTTCAATCTTGTGAGAGGATTCTAGAATGGGGTGAACACTTTTTTGATGATTTATATACACAAAAATTAGATAAATAAAACTATTATAGTATATTTAGGACGTGTGGTGAATTTACCATTCACCCCTTTAATTAACAGCACGCAGGCTTCCAGTTGCAGGCCACCTGCGACGAAGGCAGTGACAGACGTCGTTGACTTGACGGGCCGTGCCTGACCTTCCTCATTGGTTACTTAGACAAATATTCTATTGAGACCTGATAAATTCAAGCCCGCATCTATGATACATGATAGATTGTCCGTTTGTGGACCAACGATCCATCGTTGGGTCCGTCAATGGACACTGCCCAGGCAGTGTCTTAGGCAGCTTTGGGTCCTTCTTTTGGGGCCTCTTATGTGGCCCTTTAGAAGTTGTACCCGACCGTTTCCTACGTGATTACAAAACTTAACAAGTTATATACCTTCCACATAAATTTAATCCAAAACAAACACCTATATGACGTCCAAACAGCCTTGACCCCAACATGACATACGATGAACGTCTTACGGTGTATCTTTCGAACGCCTTGGACGTTCCTGGGTGTTTGACCTCAAAACTTCACTAAAACTCATATAAAAACATTAAACATCATATTAAACAATTTTATGACTTATTGCGATAATTTTATACAGTTTTAGGCATGCATAGACACATGAGGCACATAAGAGACTAGTCGTCGAACGTCTTGGTCGTCCCTTGGCGTTCGACTTCCGAATCACTTCAAACATTGTAAAATGAATAGAAAAAATATAATAAGAAATTTTAGAACCTTATAACAATATGAAAAACCCATAAACACATTAAACCACATATTAGGCATCTAGGTGACTTAGTCGTCGAACGTCTAAGTCATCCCTTAACGTTCGACTTCCAATACCTCTAATATTTTAGCTACTGCCTATATACTATTTTAAAGCATATTTAGGACATTAAAAATTTAACAAAAAACATGTTAGGATCTGGACACCTTATCTTATTTTCGGGGTCTTACAATATCCCCCACTTGGGAACATTCGTCCTCGAATGACACTTAGGGTTCTTTAATCACAACAAACACTTCAATGCATATAAGAGCACTTCATAACATTTAAAATATCATAAAATCATTTTGGCACTCAATGCACACAAGTAAGCAAAGCCATTAGTCACTCACTCATTAATGCATCAAACACAAAGGTCCTTTTCATGTTCATAGGAGAACATCCTTCTCCTAATCATAACATGATCATTACATCTAAATTCATTACTAGAAAATCTTGAAAAGCTACTCATAGGCGGATCATAACCCATTCTCAAAGTAACTTAAGAACTCATACTTCAATGCACATAAATTTGAGTTAGTTAAATCCCAAATATCTTCATTAGTTAGACCTAGTTCCATAAAGGTCATACTGAATCATACCATACTAAGTGGTGTCTATGGAGGAATGTCCTTCTCCTCAACACACTTACATGTATCATGAGTTTCATACCTTACCAAGTAGAAGGTCAATTCTTTAAGAAAAAAAATGAGAAATCTCATCTTTCAAACCAAGACATGCTCATATTTTTATTCTTAGTGAAGTCTCAGTGGCAAGTAACACCAAGTACATCAAAACAAAGTAGGAATCCATTCCACAAATTTCTTTTCTAAATGTAATACAGACCCTTATAGTAAGCCTTATTTTGAAAAAATAACACATTATAGGCACACACATGGACACTTAGCTAAACCTACTTTCACTTTTCAAGAATGACCCTACAATTATGCATTCCAAATCATAAATGTCACATAGTTTTTAAGAGACTCAACTTTTCATTTTAAGGCTAAACATTTTACCTCACTCATTAATGCATCAAACACAAAGGTCCTTTTCATGTTCATAGGAGAACATCCTTCTCCTAATCATAACATGATCATTACATCTAAATTCATTACAAGAAAATCTTGAAAATATACTCATAGGCGGATCATAACCCATTCTCAAAGTAACTTAAGAACTCATACTTCAATGCACATAAACTTGAGTTAGTTAAATCCCAAATATCATCAGTAGTTAGACCTAGTGCCATAAAGGTCATACTGAATCATACCATACTTAGTGTTGTCTATGGAGGAATGTCCTTCTCCTCAACACACTTACATGTATCATGAGTTTCACACCTTACCAAGTAGAAGGTCAATTTCTTTAGGAAAAAAAAAAGAGAAATCTCAACTTTCAAACCAAGACATGCTCATATTTTTCTTCCTAGTGAAGTCTCAGTGGCAAGTCACACCAAGTACATCACAACAAAGTAGGAAGACATTCCACAAATTTCTTTTCTTAATATAATACAGACCCTTATAGTAAGCCTCATTTTGAAAAAATAACACATTATAGGCACACACATGGACACTTAGCTAAACCTGCTTTCACTTTTCAAGAATGAGCCTACAATTATGCATTCCAAATCATAAATGCCACATAGTTTTTAAGAGACTCAACATAATTCATTTTAAAGAGACTCAACTTTTCATTTTAGGGCTAAAAATTTTACCTTACAAATGACTATTACCATGCTTTTTATCTCATCTTATAAAGTAAAATTTATAATTAGCATATAAAAATGCAAGTCAGTATGAGAAACCATGGACTTTATCAAAAATTTCCTTTCATGCTCTTTGAAAAATTCACCATGTCTCCAAGATGATGTGAATCAATTCATACCAATCATATAATGGTCATACAATTTACACTTTATGGAAGACTATATTCTTGAACAAGCTTACTAAGAATTCATTATTTTCCAATTCAAGTAAGAATAGAAGGAAAATGTAGACAATTTCTATAACCTCACTCCTCAAACACGACCCCACACTTAGGTTAAACCCCATTAAAAGCAACTTAACCCAACCTATATAGGATCTTAACTACACAACCTTCATTTTCATCACTTAAAGTGATTACTACTTTAGCGGGAATTTTCATTAATTCAATTTAGCAACACTAAGGCATTCTAAACCTTATTATTTTAGTAAATTCATCCTCAACCATCAATTTTGACTATACTATTCAATTCACATAAGGTTACTACAATGCAATAGACACTAAGGTCATGCATCATTCGAGGAAAATAACAAGTAAGTTCATGACACAAGAAGAAGTTCAGAAATAACTCTATGACTCATCATGTCATAAGATTCTCATTCTTTATTTCCAAATAGTAAAACTTCTTTGTCACATTCATTATCATGTTCATATACACATACACCTTTTTAGCAACATCCAATCAAAAGAAAGTTTAGTTGATTCTCTAAAAATGTTATAGTAAGTTGCCTAGTCTTTATAGTGAGCATGCTTCCAAATATCCAAAAATGCAACATTTAGCAATTGAAGGGGAACAATCATAGCATATTACAGATACAAAGCTTACTCAACTTAATCCTTCCATAGCATGCATACTAATCTTAAAAAACAAGGATCAAGTGCTACAAGGGGAAAAAAATCAATTTACATTAGCCACTTATCAAGTATCCCTTATATAACATGAGACATGCACATTTTTAAAATCGCATAACATTTCAATAGGATAGCATGCCTTCCATCGCGCATTAATTAAACCTTCCATTCAAATCCTAGTATTTTGCTACCAGCATATAAACCATATAGGATTTAACAACATCTAAGAGAATTCAATTTAACCCCATAACATCTAGCATGCTTTTTAAAAACTATATTATGACATACATTATTCGATACATATCTTGCTTTTTCATGTAGATTTCATATATTCCATAAGTGGCATCATATCATCCAATAAGAATATTTAATCATAGTAAGGTAAGATAACATCATAATCCCCACATATTTATACATTTGGTGCAATTATCAAGTAAAGCCCCAAACCCTAATAACAGGTAACCCAACAGGAACCGAACAATTCGCACCATACTACACTCATCTATAACCTCATGCATACATTAAGTCCAGATCATTAGCAAGCACAGTAGGCTATTTACATGTTTTAAGCACTAGAGATCATCAACATAAGGACATTTACCGTTAATCATCATACACCCCATAATATAACCCTCCTAAGATCTCCATCAAGGCAAACTAGTGCAAGAGATAGGTATAGTGTCCCATACCCCTACCTAAGTCCTATTAACCCTTCATGTCGCCTTAGTTAGTGTTATACATCACCAATACCGACAATGGTCACATTCCACACCTACTCATTCAAACAATAAAAGAAGAATAAGAATTTTTAACACACATCACCTTTCTTCTTTCCTCCTCAAGCATGAGAACTATCATCCAAAGCATCACATCTAAAATACACCAGATAAGAAAACATAAGAGTGAGATTTTTATAAAGTTAAGATTCGACTATGGCACGACATGAGAAGGATGAAGAAGGGAAAATCTATCGTCCTATAGCCCTCATCGACCATTTGTATTGTCGTGACTCACCACCAATGATAAAGGCCTCTCCTAGACTTGGAATATGCGGACTTTTTTGAACCTAAGACTAAATTATCTACCTCAGCTCTGATACCACATTTGTCACAAGTCCGAGGTTACCCCCCTAGAAGTGACAGACTTACTTTACCTCTCTTCGAATGTCTTATACAGCCATAAGTAAATCTTCATCGCATAAACATATTTAATTTAAGCAGAAAAATTTAAAAACTTTTCATAGCACCTCAGATTCTAGAACTTTACTTTCAATGATATAATAATATACATATCAGTCATATACATATATAGACTCTAAGTCTCTTTTCCATCTTAGACTCAATAACTTCGGAGTATATTAGGGACACAACCCTTAAGACATATTACAAACTATACAATATTTAAAGACTTTACAATAGATACATATTAGGACATCCTTGGACTTAAGGATTCCTTTCCTTGAGCTTGTGAATCATCTATCAATCTCTTCATCATTCAATACATCCTTTAAGCATCCATAAACTACACTTCATGTAAAAAATAGAGAAGAATAGGATTAGTATAATAATGTACTAATTATGGCAACAAGGCAAAAACATGCATTTAAAAAAGGGACATTGTCTTTGAAATCATACTTCATGTCATTTGAGTAAATCATCATAAAACCTTTATCAATAACATATATATCAAGTTCATACTTCATAGAAGTACAATCAAAGGCCAAACATCATAGAAAATCACAGACCGATCATAATAAGTCTAATAGCATAGTAGCATAGTTACGTTAAGACCTTCATCATATAGTCAACAAGATCAAGATCAATGCTAAAGCCTCATGTCATGTCCACATCTTCATAACAAGTAGAAAAACAAATACGATATGTCCATGCATAGGGAACACATACATATGACATTCCTACGAACACCTTCCGAAAACTTCCAAGAGCTTACCTGTGCAATGTATGATATGGGTTCACCTACTTCCACCTATCCTAATTAACCTCCCCGTAAGTCATTTTGTTTCTGTTCCTAGGTCATTTAACTTCCATTGCCCATTTTACTTTAGAGAACTATATCCTTAACTGACATATGACCTTTGATTCAAATATGGAATCCCATGTCATAAAACCCCACACGATAAGGGCGGTCTACCGGCCAAAGTAGCACCATCATAAATATAACTTCTAGTAGATCCACTAGATCTATCCTTATATATGCAACAGAGTTTATGGAACTTTGGGGGATTCATTGGAAATTCAACCCTACACATTTTCTATGTGGTTCATGAGTGCTATCCAGCCCCTATGAGGATTTATATAGACACCTAAAACGCTTCCCCACATGGAAAGGGACACACACTCATATACCAGTTCACTTGGTTCCTAAGGATGAAGTTTTCCCTTTATTAAAAGCCTTCATCAATATTTTTTTATCAAAACCTAGGCTTAGAATATTAATCCCCTCAATTCCTTAGCTCATATGTCATAGAAGCTATTCTTCAAACCTAGCTATGAGGAATATTCCTTTCACATGGACATAACATATGTATTAGCATACTAGTTTACATTCACTTGTGAAAAACCTTTCCATGCTCCTCTATTGAACTAGATCCGAAGAATTCGTGTGTATGAGTGCATACATAGATGTGAGCAAACCTTTTCATAACCCATATATCCACACTTGGTTCAGATATCACTGCATGAGCTAAGGGAATAAATTATATGAATCAATCCTTTCCATAATCACCCACTTAAAAACACCTATTGCACATCAATCATACTTCATCCTTTCATATACATCATATTCAGACCATGCTCATATATTTATCTTTCATATACATAGAAACCAAACCTAGGAACTATCCTATCAAGATACAGATGTGCAATGTATAGAGAAGGTCCCATACCCTTCCCCATAATAGTACACCTATCAAGTAATCCTAGTAAGGAATACATAATCATACTTCACATATATATACTTTACATGCATAGTAGTGGACACTAGTGAATATTCAGACCATGCTCATATACATCATATTCAGACCATGCGCATATATTGATCTTTCTATCACAATAGAAACCAAACCAGTGACCTATCCTATCAAGATACAGATGGTGCAATGTATAGACGGAAGGTCCCATACCCTTCCCCATAATAGTTACACCGATCAAGTAATCCTATACGGATACATAATCATACTTTCACATATATATACTTTACATGCATAGTATGACCTACGTGAATATTAAGAACTAACCTTTAATTTAGACACAAACCTATACACTTGTAAACAATTCAATGTAACGTGAAGTGTGTGTACATTGGTCAACGATGATCAAGATATGGGATATCAATTACTCATTGAGGCATCAAGACCTCTTTAGAACCATATACTATCCATGACTCCACACAACACATAATAGCATAGGTAGCAAGACAATATAACATTATAACCAGGCTCCTAACTTTAGCTATTACCACTTTCCTATAAGGGGCTTTTTATTATTCAATTGATTTATATCTATTCGAGTCGGTCTTGAAACACTTCATTTGCATGTTTCCTCACCTAGACTTCCTAGTAAATCCATTTCTTATTCAACAATGAGCCACAGACACTATGTACTACTGCATGTACTTTATGCTATATACTTATGTTAATAATATAAGTACATAAGCGATTTTAATCCACATATGAATATTCCAGAATTAAATAAAACGGCCTTTTTAACTCAGTGGTAGAGTAACGCATGGTAAGGCTTATTCATCGTTCAAATTCTATAAGGGGCTTTTGGGTTAAAACCCCAATTAGTATTCATATTGAAGGGAGAATTTTCTTTTATTTGTAATAAAAATAACTAACTGGATAATACCTTTATCATTATACTTATTTAATAAATTTGAACATTTGTTAGTCAATTTTCATTAGTATGAATTTAGGATTAATAAAATTCACTTCTTGAATCATCACCGATTATTCCTATTTTACATTATACCGAAGCGCGTAATCTATTCGAAGGTTAGAAATAACAAAGAAAAAGTACAAAAGTAAGGGACCGACCTTTGGAATCATGACTATATTCCGCTATTCGATATTATTAAAATTTCGATAGAGATGAATTAAAAGTAGTTTATTTTTTTTATTCCATTTTTTTGTTTTGGACTCCTCAAGAATTTGTCGATATTTCCGTATTTTACCAGATTTTCTATAGGAAAAATTATCGGAATAATTTGTTATTCCTTTCCTCTACATAGAAACCTTTCTTCCAAGGAATACCATAAGAGCCATTTATTATTTTTCTTTGATTCTAGAACGTCCAGTGCCAAAGTCACTGAATGGGTAAGTCGCCAATCCCTGGACTATGTAATGTACTTTATCTGCTGGGTTACGGGTGGACGATTTTAAAGAGGACTCCCCATTCATTAGATAGAGAATCACCAGGATTTTGCGATCTGCTTGCCTAGAGTGACCTTGTTTTCCAATTCCAGGAGAATGCTCATTCAATGAGCATTCTTAATATTATGCCTTGAAGAGGACTCGAACCTCCACGCTCGTGTAGCAGAGGATTTTTACTGTACCACACATACGTCGTGTCTACCATTTCACCACCAAGTCATCTTTGAAAGTGGAATCATTTCCATGAAGATGATATCATATACTAGTGTGATGTATGGAATTATGACAAAGTTGGATCTATTGATTGGACATCTAATTTGCTTTCGTGTGAATTATCCGTAGAATGCACTGCCTGATATATATAAAAAGATGGACATCAAACTATTTCTTCGATTCACACTCAAAGAGGTAATCGGGTCCCAATAGATAATATGTAAAAAGCAGGTGTCCCAATACGCGTATTCCTAATCCAAATGGATGTAACGTGTAGCGATCCAATGTAAACCTATTATCTTATTTAGATGTAGGCCCGAATGACCCCTTCTCATTAATGAGACATGTATATACCCTCTTCCGTCCTGGTCCGGTATGTAATAACTTATAATCAATGGACATCACCTCGTCTCAGATTAATAAGTTCATAACCCTAGTCCATTCCCATTTTGGGGCGTAACAGATCACTAATTCTTTGATCCAGTTATAAGAGGGAACGTAAAACTAAGAAATAGACCCTAGGAAGCTAAAAAACACCGCTATCCTAATCAATTGCAAAATCGGAGTTCATTGATTATTCCTGGTATAATAGATGCTATCGATACATACATCATTCCAATTCGATATTAATTTTTTGAATCTTAAAAGCGATCTTTCTGATAATTTCGCACATGAGTGTTTAGTTTCTTAGGTTTCGTCCAGTCTTAATAACTGATTATTTTTAGCTAATAGTAGATAGCACAACAACGCTTGTAAAGAGTCCTATTAAACCAAGAATATAGGCCCTGCCTGCCCATCCCCAAGCCGCAGAATAAATAGAGTTTTTTTTTTTTTTTTTTTCGAAAAACCTTCTAGTGGAGGAGACCTCCTAGGGATAAGAATACATAGGGCTAAAAGAGAGAGCCAAAAAAGATTTTTGTGTATAATCCTGCATAATCTCGAATGTTATCATTGTCGGTGCGTAGACCAAATAATACAATGCAAGAAAAAGTTCCTATATTCATTGGAGATATAGAACAAACATATAATTTATCAATGCTTGCATATCCCATACTTTGGTCTCCAACAATTATCATCCAATAATATATATCCCGATTTGGCCTATGGACGAATATGCAAGCATACGTTTATGCTTGTGAGTAATAGCAATGAGACATTTTCTTTTTTTTTCCAGTGGGCAATCATCATGCTAGAAAGCTAGAATTTCCAGAAGAATGATTTCCATCGTTTGATGAGAAATACAAGGACCTATCGAGACAATTCGGTGGCTGAAGCTGAAGAGCTACTTTCGAAGTAACCGATAAGAAGAGCACCGACTGGGAAGTGGGAGAGGGTCAGAGTCAAAAAGAGGATTTCCTCACTTACATCTTTATATCATTCAAACAAAACCGTGTCGATGATACTTTCATCTCACAAACAGCTGCGCCCTAATCCTACGTGATAAAAGGAAAGATAGAACCCATTTTCTTTCTTTTTTGATTACTTCCTCCGCGTATGTATATAGACCGAATCCTTCTATTTCTAAAAATGATTACTAATCCTTAACTTTTTTGAGCATCCTTCATCAGTGTTGGTGATGGACTGTTTTTTGCATCTTTTCGACCTTGGTTTCGTAGGAAGCACGTCAGAACGATTGAAAATAAAAACGATCTGTTTTCATCATTCGTTCTCAAAGCCTGAGATGATCAGCCTTAGGGTGATCCTTTTGTCGCCGGATGCTTCTTATTACACTCGTAAGTTTTCTGAAGATGATAACCACCTATGTAGCATCTCCCATCGAGAATTCATGTATTGTATACGTCATAGTCCCGATCCTTTGTTGGAACTACCCTTAATACGAACTTGCAAAATGGAATCTGTTTATCATAAAAGATATTTGTCGTTCCTGACCCTGCTCACATTAATCCTTTTTGAACAGTTTTTTTTTTAAAGTTTTGTCCTTAGTCCAGTGGGGATAGCCTTTCTCTCTGCATGTCCATGATCTTTGAAAAAATCCAAACATCTCATAGATAGATAGAGAGGTAGGATTTTCTCAATTCGAACTAACCGCACTCTTCATATCTGGACAGTGGTTCCATTGCCTGAGAAGGGGCTGGGAACATCTGAACCCAATTCCCGGTAATGAATATGAGCGCAATTGGAAATTCCTGGTGGAGTTAATAACATTTGTGTATTGGATAAGACCATTTACTATTTCTTTGAACTCAATCTCTCCCCCTGATGAACCATATAGACAAGAGAACCATAACTAGAATAGAAAGCTGCCCACCCCATTAGTAATCATTTCATAGTCGCCCTCAGTAGAACGTACATCTTTCTTGGGTATAAGTCCAAGATAATAGGTAGAGCATAAACTTTAACATTAAGGATACAAAGAATAGTTATAAATCATTAGCACCCGCTAAAACATTCCCCCTAGAGTAGCTGTTTAATACGAATTAAGAGAAACTCCTGTTAAGCCATTTCTGATATTCTATGTACTCTACGGATAGAAATACCTAGAGTTGACATAGTACAATAGAAATTGAAAGATTTCGGTGAAATTTTTCGTTTGTAAATTTCCCGCAAAAGCTAATCATAGGTTCTTTCTCCATCGAACAATAGGGCCGTTATGCTCATTATAAAGCTGTTTGAAGAGAATTATAGGAATATAGGTATCAAGGTGATAAATCTTTTTTGATCAGGAGTTGGAATCGATCATCATCAGAAGAATTAGCCAAAATTAGGATACATCTGTGAAAAAACAACCTTCCATCAAGAGAAGACAAGAAAGTGCCGTTTTCATAAAAATTCCGTAGAATAGAGAAGGAAGTTTTATTCTGTATATTCCAGATTATGAATAGTACTTCTTGTCCTTCCAATTTTCGCAAAAAAAATACCAATTTTTGTCGAACTTTCCTTTTTTATGGAATGTTACGGATCTACATGACTTGGTGATCAAACCTTTATTCCATGTGCAGGTACGTGGCATGTTATATAGTCAATGATGTTCGTTTCTTCGTGTATTAGAAGTCCCCGAGCAGGGCTGCGTGAGCCATGATTATGTTTCCAATCTTTCCGTTTCGCTTTTCGTGTTTTCAATCAAGAAAGTGGCTATCTATCAACTTCTGATTCCCTTCCTCTTTTTCTCATGGATGTCTTTTTTCCCGATCGGAGATGTATCGAATAATCCTGTATGTGTTTCATGGGAATTAACCGAAATATGTCAAAAATCTCCTATTTTTCCTCTGAGCCTATTCTCTGAGTCGCTTCAATTTTTGCGTATGGCATCTGCCACTCACTACTTGATTCCTTTGGCACATCCATTAATTCAGAACTTAATTGAAATAGCCATATGTTTCACTCGGGACTTTTTCGGGCCCGACCACTAATACCCACGAATGGTCAAGTGGTTTTTCCTTGTGTGAATCCTATTTCAATGGGAGCTTGATGAGTCGATCCACCCTACCACGTCTTGCTTTTACTGTTTATATCGGGGAGTTCTCCACGTATTGCTTGAGCAGTACTAAACGCGTATAGTGGATTTGTTTCTGTCTTTTTTGAATCTTTTTTTCATTCACGGCTCGAAGATAATGTGATAACCAATGATTTTTTTTTCCGTTTTTTCATTTTTCAGAATACGGTTAACCAACAATGTTAACGATCGTATTATGATAAATTGGATCATTATTTTTGCGTGTTTTTTTATGAAGTCCATCGACGTGAACATGAAGCGGAAATGGTGCAAGACATCAGCTTTTCTTTTTATAAGGGCTAAAATCACTTATTTGGCTTTTTTACAACCCATAGTTTAGGGTGGCATCTCCCGAAAGATTGAAAGATATCTCCTCCACCGCCGTACTACGACTTTCAATCGAATACCTTCCGTAGAATTCTTTAATTAATCGTATGGGATCGAGTATATGGAATTCTGTTTACTTCCCTTTAAATTCGAGTATCCGTTTTCCTCCCTTTGCCTTCTAGGATTGGAAATCCCTGTAATTTTACCACATATCCATACGATTGAGTCCTTGGGTTCCAAAATATGTAAAAAGAAGTGCTTCGAATCAATTGGCTATTTGACTCGGACCTGTTTCTACAAAAGTCAATGTAATTTCGAATGTTGTTGACACAACCCAAATTTAGGGAAAAAACCTCTGAAACTACTTTAATAATATTGAACCTTGGCCATATAAGAGTTCCCGAAATAGAATCTGTTTATAAAGAAGATCTTTTTGTCCGCATGGTAATGCCTGCTGCCAGTCCCCTTCCGAACTTTTTGTTTTGGGTTAGCCATACACTTCACAGGTTTCTAGCGATTCACATGGATTTATTATGGTTCTAAATGACTACACGTCTTGGCTAAGATCTACACGCACTAGAACTCCCTGTGATGATCCTTTACTTCCGGGACCAACATCTAGGGTCCTCGAACAATGATGATTCTCTCACACCGGGGTAAATCCTAAACGCCTTCCCCCTCCTTACTACGACTACAAAATGTTTCTGATGAACTGATGGCCAATTACGGGTATATAAGCATTGATTTCAAAGCAGAGGTAATTGAGTAATCTGTAGTCAAACTGTACGCTCGTAAGGGAAGAGTTCGGGTTTTTTTGGGGTCGATAGTGGAAACAGTTGACGGATAAGTCACCCGTCTGCGCTGCGATCACTCTACAGATTATTCCGTACATTGGATTTCACGCTCATACGGACTCATCGTTTAGTTCAATTGGTTTTCAAATCATGTGATCCTGTTGTCCGCGTTCGAGAATGTCCCCCCATCTCCACTCCGCCCGCGAGGAACTAGGCATCAAATTTAGTCACGTGTGTGTCTCCAATAGACACTGTACATTTGATTATTATCAAAAGGATAAGATATTCTTTTTACCAAACATAGCGGATCCAATCACGATTTCCATAGTAAGAAGAACAACAAGATCTTTCTTGACCAATTTCTTTGAACCCCATTCTTAAGAATAAGGAAGAGCCTTTTCAAGTTTGAATTTTGTTTTTGGTAATCTGGGTTCTTCACATTCATATTTATTATATGAATATAATTCCCTCTCTTGTTTTATAGTGGAAGTCCGGTCATGTCCCATATGGGGTTTGTATCCCCTGTTAGAATTTGACCCCATTTTCATTGAACGAAAGTGTAACGAAAATAAATCAGATGATAAGAAAGTACCATGCTGAGAAATCCTCAGTTTTCTCCCCTTCCTGATCCATCCAATAGCCTACACGGTGTTTTTTTTTGAATCATAGGAACCTTTTTGTTTCTACGTATGAATTGATATTACTTCAATTCCAAATCCTGTCCCGATACGTCCAAGTCGTGTGTGTGTGTAATTGGATCCCAAATTGACGGGTAGCTGTGAGCTATCGTGACGCGTGCTGCACTCGTTGAATTAGGAACTATTTTCGTGAAAGCTCCCACATCGTACCTTTGGTGGGTCTCCGAGCTTTGCCTTCGATGAACATGTTGAAGGATATCTATCTCATCGGCCCGATCGATTGCGTAACGCCGCTTGATTTGTAATTTGAAAGGCTCGTTTTGTGTTTTGAGGTTAGGAGCCGGAACTGGGGGTAAAAAGTATATCAGAAGAAGACAGTTCTTTTCTTATTATTTAAGTATTTTCTATTATATTCTATGTTGATTAGACTATTATATTAGCATTCGGTATTAGTTAGTGATCCCAATTGTAGGGAGTCTTTTCTCACTTAGTGAGTCCTTTCTTCCGTGATGAACGTTGGCACCAGTCAACATTTGTCTATGTTGACCGAGGGAGAAAAGGGCTCGGCGGGAAGAGGAGTTGTACCTGAGAGAAGCACGGAGCGTCCAAACTCTTTCAAAGGTACAACATGGATTCTGGCAATGTAGTTGGACTGCTCATGTGCGATAACGAAGGAATCTCCTTTCCACGGAGGTAAACTTTGTCATGCAGCTAAGAGCGATAGAAAGTTCCAATTCTGTCTCGGTAGGACATGGTATGTATTGATTACTCATGAATTCCATAAATGAGTGTGTGTTAATGGTAGGGTTACCATTATCCTTTTTGTAGTCACGAATCTTGTATGTGTTCCTAATAAAAGGAATTTGTTTATTTTTCGGGGTCTCTACCCCTTCTTACCCTGAAAAAGCAGGGACACCTTACGTTCTTGAACCGATAACCATCTTTCGACTAACCTAGCCTCCTCCGTCCCTCGGGACTAACAAGGGGTAGTACAGGAATATTCACCTGTTGTCCATCGACTATGCCTTTCGTCCTGATCTTAGGCCCTGACTCACCCACCGTGGACGAACCTTGCGGAGGAAACCTTAGGTTTTCGGGGCATTGGATTCTCACCAATGTTTGCGTTACTCAAGCCGACATTCTCGTTTCCGCTTCGTCCACCACCGCTCGCGCGGAGGCTTCTCTCCAATGCTGCACGCTCCCCTACTGATGTATTTTTACATACCACAGCTTCGGCAGACCGCTTAGCCCCGTTCATCTTCGGCGCACGAGCGCTCGATCAGTCAGCTATTACACACTCTTTCAAAGGTGGCTGCTTCTAGGCAAACCTCCTGGCTGTCTCTGCACCCCTACCTCCTTTATCACTGACCGGTCATTTAGGGGCCGTAGCTGGTGATACGGGATGTTTCCCTCTCGACGATGAAGCTTATCCCCCATCGTCTCACCAGCCGACCTTGACCCCTGTTATTTTGAGGTCATATCTAGTATTCATAGTTTGCCTCGACTTGGTACCGCTCTCACGGCCCGCACCGAAACAGTGCTTTACCCCTAGATGTCCAGTCAACTACTTACTGCGCCTCAACGCATTTTTGGGGAGACAACGACTCGGGGTCGAGTGGCATTTCATCCCCCTAACTTCACAACTCATCCGCTTGATTCTTCACCTTAGTCGGTTCGGACCTCCACTAGTTTCCACCCAATCTTCTCCTGTCATGGAATAGATCACCCAGTTTCGGGTCCATAAGCAGTGACAATTTCCCTATGAAGAAGACTCGCTTTCGCTACGGCTTCAGTGGTTCCCTTAAACCAAGCCACTGCGTAATGAGTCGCGCTTCATGTCTTCAACATGCACGCGGTCAGAGCCTGGCTCCCCCACGGCTTGGGAGCATTACTAATATTATAAAGTTACTTTTTTTTTATAGTTTGAATAAACATACAGTGATTTTTTTTTTTTATTAATTTTTTCTGATTATTCATTATTGGGGGATGAATTCTTTCTCATAATCGTTTGTTGATTTAAAAGAGTTGTTGTAGTAATTTCCCTTGGATATTCATGATAGATAAAAATCAATTTGATTTATAATCTTTTGAATGAATATTTTTTAGAAAATAATGGAATTTCCATATTACTCGAGTATTTTCTTCTGCTTTTAATATTTGGAACTTTTTTTTTTTGGCGATTTGATTTTTTAATAGTGTTTGTTTTTATTAGGATAATGTCCCTTTTCTGGAGTTTTTATTTTCTTTTTCTCTTTATGTAAATTCTTTTCCTCATTTAATTTTGATTGTAAACTAGTTCTATCAGTCAATTCCTTCATTTTTGTTTCTATTAGTGAAGAATTTGGCCAATTTCCGATTCAATGACGAATGATTCGTTTACTTTTTGATTAGTCATTATATAATCTTTTCTTTTTTTGTTTCATTGCTCAGATATTTCTTTGAATCTAAATAATACAATTAGATTTACTTTGAAAATTCTTGTTTTTTTTTTTAAGAAATCCAATACTTGTGAATAACAATTTTTTGGTTTCTTTGTAAACTCTTCTAAATAATTTTGTTTCTTTTAAAATTTTTAGAGTAGAAAATATTCTTTTTGAATTTGTTTCATTTTTTTTCGGGGGAGTCCTTAAACATGGGCGTCAAAACAATGAGGTCGCTTTCGGGGAGCACCAAAGATAGTTTTTCAGCTTGCCATGCCCCAAAACTTTTTAAAAAACAAAAATCAGCTTTTTGGTTTTGGTTTTTCATTAGCTCTCTGCGGGAGGGGTACAATTAGATATATGCCAAAGTGTTTCAGAAAAAAGAAATACCATTTTTTCTGAAGCCCGTCTCTTAACCATTTTCGGGAAATTCTATTTCTGATAAATTGAAACACATTATAGTACTTTAATCCTGCATTGCCCTATTCCATTCCTGCAAATCTCAGACCATTCAGGAAGTTGCAAGAATAACATAAACGCCCCGTATATTTTTGGTCTATTTATCAATGCAGGTAATAGAATATATTTTCGCAGAATTGATTCAGTTTAATTAGCATTAAACCTCTATATTTGTGCAAAGGAATGGTATCCCAGGCTTCTTTCGATCGCTATCCGTGCCTGTTTCCTTTCTTTGTTATCCGCTTTTTTTGTCCTTTTCTGTTTTCTCTTCTCTTTTTGTTTGTTTCTTCTCTAGACTCTAGAATCGTTTGAAATTCTCCCTCTTATCTGTCCAATTTTGAAAAAATTGGTTTTAAATTAGTTCAGAGATATCAAAGAAAAAATACGTAGGTTGGGTTTATTATTCTGTCGACAAAAGGGGGGAAAAGTACATTTGCTTGAAATAGTTTTCGAAATAAATGTTTTGCACCTTTGAAGCCCGCTAGAGCCTGTAATTATCCCTCACACCACAATCTGATTGTTGCGAATAGCTTATTAAGCCACTTCCTCCTTAGCATCCTTAGTCCGCCTGTTTGTTAGTAAAAATAACTACACGTTTGGATTTTCTTGAACGAAGTTGATGATCCATTATCCGATCTTTAAATTAAAACCATTTGTTGGTCCAATGTTGGTGATTAATTAATGGGACCAGCGAGGTCTTTTTTTAACTAGATTTCTTTTATTCCCATCATTTTTTCCCGATTTTTGTCTCCTTAGGAATCAATTGCATGATACAATTTTGACAAATTTTCGTTCTTTTTTCTGATTCGCTCTTCTCTGTTTTCTTGTTCTGAAATAAAGAAAGAGACCCTCTCAAATTTAAATTCAATTTTTGGCTTCGTTCCTAATTCATTGATTAAAAGTTTAAGAACTCATCAATTTCCTGTTGATAATGGTTTTTTATCAATCGTAATACGCTTTTGTTCAAATTCTTGGAAATCAATCTTCGGAAGAAAGATGTATGAATCCTACTTAGTCTAAAACTCTCCTTTCCCAAGTTTCTAGCAAAGTATTGTTTATGATTGAAGATTGAAACCCCCTTTTTTATGTGTTCTCTGATATAGTCCATTTAACAAAGGGCTCATACATTTTTGGCACGTTTCCTTTTTTAGTATCATCATTACAAAATCTCTGTCCCTTTTTTCGAGTAGAATCAAGAGAAAGCATATTCCTTGTTAAATTTCAGTCGATTTAAAAAATTCCCTTATTTGATTAATCACTTTTTTCTTTGTGGTAGGAAACCCCACTGTGTGTCCAAGTTCATTAGGGAGCCGTTTTTTTGGAGTGACAATAGGGGTATCTTTCTTTTTATCATTTTCCAAAAGTTGATAAACTGGCGGGTATGTTAAAGATATTCTTTGTTTTCCCTCACTTTTACATGTGTGTCAACAAAATTTTGACATGTCTGTGTCTTACGGCCTGCTCAAAATCGATTATTCTTTAGGTAACTAAATGGTCTATTCCATCGATTATAATAAAAAAAGACAGATTCACAAGCGGTGGTTTTTTTGAAACCATAAGAGGTCTTGGTTCTGAATTTTCATTTTTTTTAATCAAGTCAAAGTTGCAATTTCAAAATTTTCTTGATTCCCCGTGTTTATTATTATTCAGAATACGAATCCGATAATCATAAATTGGCTATTACTAGTATTAATATTGTTATACCTTCTCTATAAGGTGAGAGGGGAATTTATCCTTTATTTTGTCCTTTTCCATTCACGCTCGGATTTCGTCCGCTTCATCGATTTCGTCCGGATCCCACCTTCTTTTCCAAAAAAGGTAGGAGAAGGATAAGGTATTCTTCAGTGGATCCCCTCTTGTTCCTGTTTAGAGTCCCGTCATTTCGAAGCAGTTTCTATTATCCATCCTCTTTCGTCCCTCACTTTCCCACCCTTTCCTTCTATTTTTGAGCCTTCTTTCCAGTTTCTAGTAAGAAATGGGTGGGAGGGTAAATTCTGCCTAAATAGTAGAACACAGGTAATAATAAGAGAATACTAAAGATCCCGAGCCAGAGAATTTCCTCAATCTAATACAGGTACTTATTAGATTCGAATGTTACTATTTATCTAAAGAATGATTTTTCCGGTAATCTTGACTATACCAATCCAGCCATTTTCATGAATAAAATGTTGACAATTAACCAAAACCCACAAACCACTTGTGTACAAATAAGCATCTTGTTGTTGCAATCTGTCACGGACCCAAATCGGATCGCGACTGGCACCAACCCTAAACTTATCCTTCTATGTGAGTGACCAACCAACAATCTAACCCTTAAACATTCCATGGAATAACAAACTAAGAATGCGGAATGACTTAAATTCATTAAATAAAACCGATTCAAATAAAAACTTTTCCTAAAATTTCAACATCTATTATTATCCCCAAACTCTGGAAGTCATCACCACAAGAACATCTATGCTCAAATTACTAAACTAAGAGTATTCATAAGAAACTAAATAAACAAAAGCTAGTCCTGCCTGGAACTTCAAGGCATCAGCATGAGGAAGAAGATCCTCCAAGCTAGAAGCGTTAGCTCACCCTGAACCTGTGTATGAAGACTGGCTAGAGTTGCCGGTTGAGTTGAAGACGACGTAAACCGTTTGCTCTGCACTCCACAATACAAAGAAGAAAAACATAACGTACGGGTGTCGTCAACACCATTACTGAGTAGGTATCATCGGCCAACTCAACATAGAAAACATTATATATCGACTAGGATAACATCATAATCAACTAATAGCCTTATCATGTGCAACA